>CM049579.1:29772636-29987692 GCA_027123335.1 Amphiprion clarkii | reverse complement strand
GTTTCTCAGTACTTCTCTGTTAGTTTGAACCTTTAGACAGTCTGAGGACTGAAGTTTTAAAAGTTTCTCAGTAGTTCTCTGTTAGTTTGAACCTTTAGACAGTCTGAGGACTGAAGTTTTAAAAGTTTCTCAGTACTTCTCTGTTACTTTGAACTTTCTGGTTAACAGAAGCCTTAAAACTTGTGACCATGAGTCTTGATTTCACATTTAGATCATTTAGAAATCTTCAACAAACTTTGATTCTCTTCACTGAACAGTGAAGTTTGTGGAGATCAGAAGGTAACATTAGTTTGATCGATGCCTTCAACTACTAGTAGACTTTATCTGGAAAGCAGTTTTCTGAAATGAGTTCTTAGTAAATCTGTCCACAATCAAACCAAGAACATAGAAAGAGGAAATGTTTGAAGAAACAACTTATTTTCATTTTAGACTAGAAAACGCTCTCAGACCTTTATCTGGTTTTGCTCTTTTTCATCATTTTATTGTCTCTTCTGTTTAATTTGATCTTCTAAAGTTTAACTGGTGTCTTTTCAAATGTTTTGTCTTTAGTTTGATTCTTCTGAAATATTTAGTTTTGCTCCTTTCTCACCTTTTATTCTTTTATAATGTCTGATTTGATTTCAAAATGTTTTCTCTTTTTAATGTTTGTTGTTCTTTCAAATGTTTTATCGGCTTGTTTGAAAAATGTCCTTTTCTTTCCCGATGTTTAATTTTTCAATTAAATCTTTAAGGTTTTTCTTTTTAAATGTTTTACCACCTTTTAATGTTTAATTTTCTTTTTAAATGCTTCACTGTATTTTCTGTTTAGTTCCTATTTAAAGTTTTATTGTCTTTAAGATTTAATTTTTTAATTAAACATTACATTTTTTAATTCAATGTTTTGTCTTTTTAAAGGTTTAATAATCTAATTAAATGTGTAAATCTGTACTTTTTAAATGTTTAATTGTATTTTTTAAATGTTTAATTATCTAACATATTTCATCTTTAATGTTTAATATTTGTTTCAAAAATTTTGTTTAATTTCATAATTACATGTTTCGTATCTTGTTTAATTATCTAATTAAATAGTTTGTTTAATATCATTAAATTGTATTTAATGTTTAATTTGCTTTTTTAAAGTTTTATTGTTTTAAATGCTTTTTCTCCTTTGATTTAATTGCTTTTTGAAATGTAGTTCATTTCTTCAATCTTTTTTTCTGTAAAGATTTTAACCCCAACCTTAAAAATGAAACAAAGCCTTAAACCACAATGAAAATACTTCTGTTGTCACAATCATGAGTTAGTCAATTATTCAGTTTATCCATTCAGCTTTATTTGTTTAGCACTTTTCACACATAACAACACTAAACAAGCAAACAGAAAAAACTGCTAAAACTATTGTTAAAACTCAAAAACATATTATAAAAAAAACATTTAACATGGTAATAAAACATGTTAGGTTCAGGGGATGGAGGGAGTTTATTGAAGTCTTCTTGGGCTCACATGGGAAATCATTTAAAATATAAACTTGATATTCAGTCTAAGGAAACTAGAAACTGTAGAGTGACAGAAGAACCAACAATATCTCCTGTTTTCTCCTTTAATGAGTCGACTCTTCTTGTGCTTTCAGACCAAAGAACTACAGACTCTACACAACCTGCTCAAACTCTTGGTACAGGACCTTACCACATGGGTCAAGAAGGTTTCCATCTCATTTCTACTCTGAAGCTCACCTTCTCCTGCTCAAACTGCTGACAAATGTTTCTGCTGCTCTAAAGTCTGGTCTCCAGAACTTCCTAAAAACTCTCAAAGTCTCTTCTGCTGCAGGTTGCTTTGTAGAACTGTTCCAGAAAACCTCACTAAACCACATGGAGGGGCCTCAAGATAGTCGTCCAAATGAAATCATACAAAAACCAAACTAGCACAACCCAAACGCTAAAGTCTCCTGCAGCCTACCAGAGAACCTCTGAGAACAGAGAATCAGGACAGGAACTCTTACCTTCTGGACAACCAACGTTGGTTCACTACAAGAATACAGAATGTGTCTGACCAAAAACCTCTGAAGACTCACTACAGCCAAGACAAAGACACAACTCAGCTGCATCAAATCCACTAATCACTGCACACATTAACACCATGTGCTAACTGTGGCTAAAAAAACACATTTACCAAGACAACTATCCAATACAAAACCCTAAAACACACCAAGAAACACATTAAAGACGATTTTACTGCTGGAAGCTGCTGCAAGCCAAAGCCTAAAGAACAAACTAAAGCAACGGAGCCAAACCCGGTTCCCAGGGGAAGAGAAGCAGAGGAAATGTTTGTCTGCAGCTAAACAAAGCAGGAAGACACTGAGCTGCTCAGGTGTTCCTGATAACACCAAGCTGCTTAGGTGTTCCTGATAACACCAAGCAGCCACCTGGACAGCCAATAGGAACACAGCTTCCTGGAAGTCCAGAGGGCTGGCTTAGTGAAGGAAATTTAGTTTAAAGTTGAAGCAGAAAGTTAACAAAGAAAGTTGAAAACCACCTTCTGATCCCTGAAATCTCTGAGTTTTCACACAAAGAACACCTGAACATGTCAAACTGGTTCCATAGTAGAACCCTCATTGTAAAAACGTCATAGTATGGTGTGTTGCTCCAAAAACATTAGGACCCGGCTGTCTAGGGTTGCCGAGGAGCAACACAAAAACAGGACAGACGCTGGTTTCCAGGGGGTTAGGAGGATATTTATTTGAAAGAGGAAGTTTACAACAACACAACATGTGCACAGAAAATTCACAGTCTGTCTTTAGTTCAGCTGAAAATATTAGTTTTTGTCTTTTTTTATTGACCAAACTTTTCAGGAAGTAGATGAAGAATAATTAAAGCTCTCATGTAGAAGTCCAACTTATTTTGGATCCTTGTGGAGAGTTTAATCTTAGAGTTTGTAAAGCTTTTGAGTTTTTACAGTCACATGGATTGTTTTAATAACCGAGTCCTGAAATAAAATTACAGTTGTGGATTTCTGTAATTTAGTCTGGACTAAAGAAATAACAGCAGCATGAATCTCAAACGTCACTATGAGGAGTCTGGCTTGAGGTTTCTCACTTGATAATGATCAAAACATGACATTTAGGTTGGTTTAAAGGAATATTCCACCTTAAATCTTTGAATGGTGACCTAAAATGATTGTTTAAAGGAATATTTATATGTTTTTCACAGCCTGCTTTACATTATTTCATCATATGGCACGTTTTTACAACATGTTTGAAAAATCGCATTTTTGTTCGACATAGTATAGTAAGGCGTTTTTTTTGCGCCAAAATTCATGATGATTTTTTTTTCAAAGAAAACCTTTCTGGAATGTTTCTCACGGCCTCCTTTACATTATTTCATCATATGGCACGTTTTTACAACATGTTTGAAAAATTGCATTTTTGTTCGACATAGTATAGTAAGGCGTTATTTTTGCGCCAAAATTCATGACGATTTTTTTTTTCAAAGAAAACCTTTCTGGAGTGTTTTTCACGGCCTCCTTTACATCATTTCATCATATGGCACGTTTTTACAACATGTTTGAAAAATTGCATTTTTTTTCGACATAGTATAGTAAGGCGTTTTTTTTGCGCCAAAATTCATGATGATTTTTTTTTCAAAGAAAACCTTTCTGGAGTGTTTTTCACGGCCTCCTTTACATCATTTCCTCATATGGCACGTTTTTACAACATGTTTGAAAAATTGCATTTTTGTTCGACATAGTATAGTAAGGCGTTATTTTTGCGCCAAAATTCATGACGATTTTTTTTTTCAAAGAAAACCTTTCTGGAGTGTTTTTCACGGCCTCCTTTACATCATTTCATCATATGGCACGTTTTTACAACATGTTTGAAAAATTGCATTTTTTTTCGACATAGTATAGTAAGGCGTTTTTTTTGCGCCAAAATTCATGATGATTTTTTTTTCAAAGAAAACCTTTCTGGAGTGTTTTTCACGGCCTCCTTTACATCATTTCATCATATGGCACGTTTTTACAACATGTTTGAAAAATTGCATTTTTTTTCGACATAGTATAGTAAGGCGTTTTTTTTTGCGCCAAAATTCATGATGATTTTTTTTTCAAAGAAAACCTTTCTGGAGTGTTTTTCACGGCCTCCTTTACATCATTTCATCATATGGCACGTTTTTACAACATGTTTGAAAAATTGCATTTTTTTTCGACATAGTATAGTAAGGCGTTTTTTTTGCGCCAAAATTCATGATGATTTTTTTTTCAAAGAAAACCTTTCTGGAGTGTTTTTCACGGCCTCCTTTACATCATTTCATCATATGGCACGTTTTTACAACATGTTTGAACAATTGCATTTTTTTTCGACATAGTATAGTAAGGCGTTTTTTTTGCGCCAAAATTCATGATGATTTTTTTTTCAAAGAAAACCTTTCTGGAGTGTTTTTCACGGCCTCCTTTACATCATTTCATCATATGGCACGTTTTTACAACATGTTTGAAAAATTGCATTTTTTTTCGACATAGTATAGTAAGGCGTTTTTTTTGCGCCAAAATTCATGATGATTTTTTTTTCAAAGAAAACCTTTCTGGAGTGTTTTTCACGGCCTCCTTTACATCATTTCATCATATGGCACGTTTTTACAACATGTTTGAAAAATTGCATTTTTTTTCGACATAGTATAGTAAGGCGTTTTTTTTGCGCCAAAATTCATGATGATTTTTTTTTCAAAGAAAACCTTTCTGGAGTGTTTTTCACGGCCTCCTTTACATCATTTCATCATATGGCACGTTTTTACAACATGTTTGAAAAATTGCATTTTTTTTCGACATAGTATAGTAAGGCGTTTTTTTTGCGCCAAAATTCATGATGATTTTTTTTTCAAAGAAAACCTTTCTGGAGTGTTTTTCACGGCCTCCTTTACATCATTTCATCATATGGCACGTTTTTACAACATGTTTGAAAAATTGCATTTTTTTTCGACATAGTATAGTAAGGCGTTTTTTTTGCGCCAAAATTCATGATGATTTTTTTTTCAAAGAAAACCTTTCTGGAGTGTTTTTCACGGCCTCCTTTACATCATTTCATCATATGGCACGTTTTTACAACATGTTTGAAAAATTGCATTTTTTTTCGACATAGTATAGTAAGGCGTTTTTTTTGCGCCAAAATTCATGATGATTTTTTTTTCAAAGAAAACCTTTCTGGAGTGTTTTTCACGGCCTCCTTTACATCATTTCATCATATGGCACGTTTTTACAACATGTTTGAAAAATTGCATTTTTTTTCGACATAGTATAGTAAGGCGTTTTTTTTGCGCCAAAATTCATGATGATTTTTTTTTCAAAGAAAACCTTTCTGGAGTGTTTTTCACGGCCTCCTTTACATCATTTCATCATATGGCACGTTTTTACAACATGTTTGAAAAATTGCATTTTTTTTCGACATAGTATAGTAAGGCGTTTTTTTTGCGCCAAAATTCATGATGATTTTTTTTTCAAAGAAAACCTTTCTGGAGTGTTTTTCACGGCCTCCTTTACATCATTTCATCATATGGCACGTTTTTACAACATGTTTGAAAAATTGCATTTTTTTTCTAAATCAGTAAAAAATAAAATACTGATAATCAGTAAATCAGTCAGCCCACAATTACTACAATTCTACAGTGGATGTGTCTTTTATACAGTATATGATGTATACACTATGTTTGTTTCTTCCTCTGTTGTTTTCTGGATTGTACTCAGCTGCATGCCTTCGTCCACCCGGCCTCCGTTGACTCGTCCCGCCTGCCGTCTCTGGAGCTGAAGCTGGATTGGAACAGACCAAAGTACAGTCCAATCACGATGGCAGCTGCCTCTCAACAGACTCCTTCATCTGGCAGGTGGCGGCAACTTCTTCTGAGGGGAAGCTGAGCTGGCCTGGCAGAACTTTGGAGATGTGTTCCAGTGGTTGGTGGATGTGTGGGGAGATAGAGAGGGACCTTTGAAATGTTCACAAAGGAAAACAGGGAACCCGTTGGTAGTTTTAGTTTAGGGTGCTACTGCGGTGTGTTTTGGGGTTTTAAGAGGTGAACAGGAAGAGTTTTTTTTTCATATTATCTTTTACTTTGTTCCTGGTTGGAATGCCCATCAATGTCACCGTGAAGTTCAACTTTTAGTTCTGTTTATTTTTATTTTACTAACACCCATTTGCTTTTCACCCCCTCACATGTTGTGTTGTTGTAAACTTACTCTTTCAAATAAATACTCGTCTAACCCTCTGGAAACCAGCGTTTGAACTGTTTTTGTGTTGCTCCTCACCTACTTCAGACAGCCGGGACATAACGTTTTGTGGACTAAAGGCTAAACTATGACATTTTCAGAGCGACGTGCTAAACTTTGATGTTTTTAGAGCGACATGCTATACTATGATGTTTTTAAAGCGACATGCTATACTATGACGTTTTTAGAGCGACATGCTATACTATGACGTTTTAAGAGCGACATGCTATAATATGATATTTTTTGGTTGACATGCTATACTATGATGGCACATTTTTACAACATGTTGAAAAATCCCATTTTTTTTCCGACATAGTATACTATGGCGTTTTTTTTGCGCCAAAAGTCCTGATGATGTTTTTTTCAAAGAAAACCTTTCTGGGGTGTTTTTCACAGCCTGCTTTACATTATTTCATCATATGGCACGTTTTCACAACATGTTGAAAAATGACATTTTTTGACATAGTATACTGTGGCGTTTTTTTTGTGCCAAAATTTATGATGATTTTTTTTTCAAAAAAACCCTTTCTGGAGTGTTTTTAATGGCCTCCTTTACAATATTTCATCATATGGCATGTTTTCACAACATGTTGAAAAATGATATTTTTCAACATAGTACATGGTGTTTTTCTGCGCCAAAATTCATGATGATTTTTTTTTTTTTTCAAGGAAAATCTTTCTGGAGTGTTTTTCACAGCCTGCTTTACATTATTTCATCATATGGCACGTTTTTACAAAATGTTGAAAAATGACATTTTTCGACAGTATACTATGGCGTTTTTTTGCGCCAAAATTCATGATGATTTTTTTTTTTCAAAGAAAACCTTTCTGGAGTGTTTTTCACAGCCTGCTTTACATTATTTTATCATATGGCATGTTTTCACAACATGTTGAAAAATGACATTTTCGACATAGTATACTATGGCTTTTTTTGCAGCAAAATTCATGATAATTTTTTTTCAAAGAAAACCGTACCATAGTGTTTTTCACAGCCTACTTTACATTATTTCCTCATATGGCACGTTTTTACAACGTGGAAAAATCGCATTTTTTTTTCGACATAGTATACTATGGCATTTTTTGTGCCAAAATTCATGCTGATTTTTTTTTTTTTTTTTTTTTAAAAACCTTTCTGGAGTGTTTTTCACAGCCTGCTTTACATTATTTCATCATATGGCACGCTAATCTATGATGTTTTTGTCACATTTTGGACGACATACAAAACTATGACAGGTTTTGTGATATTTTGGACAACATACTAAACTATGACGTTTTAGTGGCATTTTGGACGACATACTAAACTATGACGTTTTTGTCATATTTTGGACGACATACTAAACTATGACGTTTTTATCACATTTTGGACGACATACGAAACTATGACGTTTTTTCCACATTTTGGACGACATCCTAAACTATGACGTTTTTGTTGATGTTTGTAGAGCGACATGCTATACTATGATGTTTGTAGAGCGACATACTATACAATGATGTTTTGTAGAGCGACATACTATACAATGATGTTTTTTGGATGACATGCTATACTATGACATTTGTAGAGCGACATGCTATACTGTGACGTATTTTGGACGACGTGCTATACTATCACATTTGTAGAGCGACATGCTGTACTTCGACGTTTTTTGGACGACATGCTACACTATGACGTGTTTAGAGCGACATGCTATACTATGATGTTTTTAAGAGCGACATGCTATACTATGATATTTTTTAGAGCGACATGCTATACTATGATGTTTTTTGGATGACATGCTATGCTATGACGTTTTTAGAGTGACATGCTATACTGTGATGTTTTTAGAGCAACATGCTATGCTAAGATGTTTTTAGAGTGACATGCTATACTATGACGTTTTTTGGACGACATGCTATTCTTTGACGTTTTTAGAGCAACATGCTATACTATGATATTTTTTTGGACCACATGCTAAACTATGACATTTTTTGGACGACATGCTATGCTGTGACGATTTTTGGACAACATGCTATACTATGACGTTTATTGGACGACATGCTATAGTATGACGTTTTTGGACCAAAGGCTATACTATGGTGTTTTTAGAGCGACATGCTATACTATGACGTTTGCTGGGCGACATGCCATACTATAGGCTTTTTTATTTGACATATTACTATGAATTTTTTTGTTTTAGTTTTTTTTGTTGTTTTTTAGCCACTTTCATAAGAATCTGAACAGTTTTAAAAATTACTATACTTTTATTTGTGCAATGAAATATTATTCTATGGTATTTTTTAGACGACATATTATACTCTGATGTTTTCTTGAATAACATACTATTTTAACATATACTGCATTATGACATTTTTTGAACCACATATCATACATGACAACTTTAGGTAACATCCCATCATTTTACGCTTTTTGAACCACATAATAATCTATGGTTTTTTTTTCCCCGACATGCTATACTGTAAACTACAGGCCATACTATGTTATTCTTAAAAAGTATACTGTACTTTGACATTTTCTGAACTACATCCTATACTATGGCGTTTTACACAGAGTGCTTTAGTTACATGTTGATTTATAATCTAGATTTTTTTCTGTTTTGCTTTTTGACGGGATTACCACAGACCTGACCGTGAACACCGTCGACACCCACCTGAGGGAGACTCTGCCTAAGATCTCAAGGCTGCATGGTCGTGGTCTTTCTGGTCCTGCTCCAGAACGCCTTCATCAACTATGTCTTCTTTTGAAGAGGCCCGCAGTTGCTGCAATCTCTGACCTTAAGGAGGAACTGCTATTTTCACTCTGTAACGAGACGGCAGTTATTTTAAAGACCCAGCTCCTGGCGGCTTTGAGTGAAAATATAATAGCCATCAAAACAGAACTACAGACAGTTAAATCTGAGCTGTCAGTCAGTATTTCAAACATCAAGTCCGACCCAGCTGCCCTAAAGCATGCTGTGGGTAAAACGGAAACTTCACTCTCCACATCACCGCTAACTCTCTTCTCCGATCAACACACACAAATAAACTCCACCAACTCCTGGGGTTCACTGCTCACATTATATCTGACTCTGAAGTTGAACATAAAGTTCATTAAAACCGGCACCGATCAGTAAATTATCATTTATTAGCGACCAGCTGTCGGAGTCCTTCAGTGTCTGTTGGTCCAATCAGCCGATGGACTGAATTACTGAACTGAAAACTGATTAAAACAAGACAATGGACAGTAAAGCTGTCTGTGGAAAATATGCTGCTGCTCCACCGATAAATACCAACAAACTAAAACAAACTTGGTGGAAGTGTTGCTTTTAGTGATTTTTTAATAAATAGCAAATATGAGGCTTTTATTTTTCTGGAAGTAAAAGGAAACGTTGCTTAGCCATAGTTTCGCTAACTGAATTTAACTTTAAATGCACATTCACCATGTTCTAACTGATAGATAATTTTTTAAAATATTAAAATAGCTGCACTTCCTTTGTATATTTGGTCGTTTCTTATGTTGCTGCTGTTTCATTGCAATTATATTTTAATAATATCACTTTAAATACAGATAATTGAAAAGAAAAAAACTGGCTCTGATATACTCAACGAACTGATATGTCATCTAGTGTTAAACTGAATAAGAATTCTTAATAATATAAAATGTAACTGACTGAGCTGTATTAATTAACTCGAGATATTTCAAATTGAAAGAAACACAACATTGACTGACAGATTTCAGTCAATTACACCTTAAATTCATTTACCGAAGAAAACCATCCTTCAATGTCTTACCTTAAAATGACCTACATTTAGAAAAAAATATAGGAGCAAAGTAAAAGTTTCACACTCAAGATTAATCACTGATGAACATTTCATTGCTCAGCAGATATTCAGGACTACTGACAACACAGAACCTTAACCTCACTGTTTTAATCACATTTAGGTTTTCTAAACGTTACATTAATGTGAACCAGCGTCTCCATGAACAGTGTTACTAACTAATGCACCACATTACAGTAACACAACACACTTCAGCTGTTTACATGAAACTCAACACAAACATCGTTAGCTTAATGCTACGTTAGCTTAATGCTACGTTAGCTTTAACCAGACTACAACTGAGCAGCTAGCTCGGTTAGCTTGGCTAACATTAAAACTAATATTTACCGGATGCTAACTCTCTTCTCTGGTCAAAATACACGGGAATAAACTCCACCAACATCTGGAGTGCATGGCACACATTATATCTGACACTAAAGCTGCATATAAAGTGCATTAAAAGCGGCACCGATACGAAAATAAACATTAACTTACCGAACTATCAGAGTCCTTTCAGTGTGTGCTGGTAGAATCAGCCGAAGCCAGAAAACTGGTTAAAACAAGCCAACGGGCAGGAAAACTGTCTGTGGAAAATGTTCTGCTGCTGCACCGATAAATAAACCAACAGTTATTATATGAGAATTAATCCAAAGGAGGAGAGCAGAGTCTCTGCTGCCTCCTCCATCGGACCTGTCAATCGTTCCAGACCAGACTGTCAATCAAGTAACCCCGCCCCCTGGCTTCGCAAAACTTTAACGCTCTATAAAAAAATCAATATTGATTTATTTTAACGTCGGCCACCTGATCTCTCATTTTGACCATGAAAACTAACGAAAAAAACTATATCCAGTCTATGCACCGTACTCTGTTTGGCTCCACACTTGCTGATGACCACTTCCGGTCTCAGAAAATGAAAAAACGGACCTTTTTTTCGTTTCTGTCTCTTAGTGATTTTACTTTTTTTGTTACTCTAAATATAAAATGAAAATCAAAGCATTTTTAAAATTTCGTATATCCCTTTTGGATCATGAAAAGGAAAAACGTCTTTTATTTCAATTTTAATCTTTTTATTTTAAAACAAAAATCAGATAACCACTCGTTTTTTGTTTTTCAATACCCGTTTCAGAACGGAAAATCCAATTGCCGAAATATACACGGACCGACAATGTTCTCAAACCATTTTTTTTTGCATTAAAAACATTCTTCCTTTGTTTTGATTTTAGTTCCCAAAATGTTTCTTCCGCTAAAGGGCGATGTTCTCAAACCATTTTCTAAATGTTGCATTAAAAGCATTCTTCATTTGTTGTAGGTTGGAGGTTTTATAAAAGAACTTTCCCAACATCAGCATCCTCAGAATATTAATGTTAATATGTCACATTACAGGAACGTTTTATCCAAACTTTCTGTGTCTGAGAACATTTTCAAAACATTATTTGAATGTTGGATCTTGTCATATAATCTGACAATATAGTCAAAATGCTCAAAATGCTCTGTCCTAGTTCACTTTTGAGCTCATGGGGACATTATTTGAAATGAGAAAAATCCTTAAAACATTCTATGAGCATTAGATTAAAATGTTTTCTTTACGACGTTATTAGAACTTGCTGCTTGGCGCCCCAACATAAAACTCGAGGACTTGGATCTTGGCAGTTTTCATGATCCATATGGCCAAGTGCTGCTGCCACATAACAAAAAAAATCCAAGACAAGAGCTAGATCTATTCACAAAGTGATTATGTGTCACATAAAACATTTGATATTGACGTTGCATCACCAGCAGCTGACCTGACCTGATGTTTGCAGACATTAATTCTCCCAATAAGACCTTGTTTACGGCTCCAGCAGTGTCGCATCTCCTTCTGAACCGACCAATTATTCTCACTGCAGCATACTGGAGGGCAGGCCTTATTAGTGATGTGCTAATGTGACATTAATTGCTTTTACTTTTTCACTCCATTAAGAGGCTGCTATCTGTTTCAGGAGCCCGGCCAGATGGTTTATCGGCCCCGGCTCATGGCAGCGGTGTCGCTAATGGACTGGAGAGTAAAATAACAACAGCAAGCGTGAGAAAAAGCCCACAGCTGAGCGGCAAGTGTGGAGGTACCGAACACCTGGCACAGTGTGGAAAGCAAGAGTTCATAATGCAAACTGCTGTTTTTCAATCACTTGTTGAAAATGGAGAAAAGGAATGACATAAAAATAAACCTCCAAACCTTTGGCCTCACGTACATCAGGTGTGTTTGTTTACGGTATTTCTAAGCTTCTGTTGAAGAGCAGCGATGAGTCTTCGTTTAAAATATTGGCAGCCATCGACTATGTGCTGAAAATAAGGCTGCTGCATTGAGCAGTAAAGCCAAGAGCAGGGTCAAATGCTAAATAAGAGGAAGTTGGCACTGGAGACACCCAGGGGAAGCTTCCTCCTCTGCGTCCTCACTCCACCCCACCTTCATGCCAAACCTCCGTGACCTAGGCCAAGATCAATAACGCAGTTTAAAGAGGATGGACTGTAAATAGAGACGATGGATCCTGCCGAGGAGGAAGCTTTGACCACTGATGGCCTCCGACTGGAGCGGCAGCATCTGATCAAGTCCAACGTCGATGGCTGACAGATTTTTGGATCGTGTCATCGGAACTGTTGTGGGAATCTGGATGAGTCGTAGCAAAAACAGTCGAGGTGCAACAGTATTTGTCTTTGTAATAAATGATGGAATAAATACAATAGAATAGAAGCTCCTTTATTAGTCCCACAAAGGGAAATTTGCATCATCACAGCAGCAAAGATAGATAGATAGATAGATAGATAGATAGATAGATAGATAGATAGATAGATAGATAGATAGATAGATAGATAGATAGATAGATAGATAGATAGATAGATAGATAGATAGATAGATAGATAGATAGATAGATAGATAGATAGATAGATAGATAGATAGCTGGATGGATGGATGGATGGATGGATGGATGGATGGATGGATGGATGGATAGATAGATAGATAGATAGATAGATAGATAGATAGATAGATAGATAGATAGATAGATAGATAGATAGATAGATAGATAGATAGATAGATAGATAGATAGATAGATAGATAGATAGATAGATAGATAGATAGACAGATGCTTTATTAATCCCGAGGGAAATTCAAGTGTTCAGCAGCTTACATACAACAGCATAAAATAACAAAAACACAGGTGAGTAACATTAACATTACATTTTAGTATATACTCTGAAAAATCTTACTGTACAATAGTATACTATAAAAAATGCTTCTAATTTTAAAATCTTTAGAATACTAAATGGAATTAAAATTCAGTATACAGTATTTACATATTTCAAGGCAAGTGACAGTAAGAAAAGCAAGAAAACATGACTATAAATTAAAGAGGTGAGGTATACATACACTACTGTTCAAAAGTTTGGGGCCACTTAGAAACGTCCTTATTTTTGAAAGAAAAGCAGTTGGAAACGGCTGATTTTTAATGGAATATCTCCATAGGGTACAGAGGAACATTTCCAGCAACCATCACTCCTGTGTTCTAATGCTACATTGTGTTAGCTAATGGTGTTGAAAGCTCATTGATGATTAGAAAACCTTGTGCAGTTATGTTAGCACATGAATAAAAGTGTGAGTTTTCATGGAGAACATGAAATTGTTTGGGTGACCCCAAACTTTTGAACGGTAGTGTGTATTTTGAAGTTCATGTGGTTTCAGTGAGAGCTGCCACAAGTCAGACTATTTGCTTTAAGTGATTTCCATTTCGTTGTTTAGGATTGAAGGCGACAAGTTAAAAAAAATGTCTTAAAAAGCTCCTCATGCCTGCATGATGGATCAAGGTTACAACAATACGCCAGAATCTCTGCCAGACCTGCTGCTGATTCGATTGCATTGTAGGGAACTTAGGTTTTTACTAAATAAAAATAAGCAATGTGTAAAATCTATAGTAAATAAACTACTACACTACTCTAGAAATGGACCCTATCAAAACAGCTGCTAGTTACTTATTTGTCAATCAACTAATCGATTAATTGAGAAGCTGTTGCTGCAGTAGTCGTGATTCTCGTCAGCTTTTCTTCGTGGTAAGAAGCCTTTAAACAGGAGCTTCAGCCACTGTGGACTCAACAAGGTGAATCTTCACACCAGACGCCTTCAGGACGCCGTTACTGGACGTCCATTAGGCGAAATCTGCCTGCCCCTCTGGAGCCCCTGTGGCCCTCAGCCGTAAAATATCCAAGAATCGACCATCGGCTTTGGAGCCAAACTAACATTTCATGATGTTCCTGTTGGAGCACAATTTAATGTGTCCTTGAACGAGTACAAATGACTGTTGATCAGCCTCTAAGTAGTTTTCTGCTGCTTTCTTGTGGTATGTGATTCTGTTGTGACCAACGTCAGGCACCAACGTCTAAAAACACCGAGACCGTGAGCCTCTGGTGTCTCCATGAGAAAGGCAAAGCTGAGCTGTGTGAAGGACAGACACTAATAGAAGTTTGTTGTTTGAATCTTGGTCAGACCTCTGAACACTGGGATATTCATGTCCCTTCTTTATTGTCCCCCTTTCATGTAAATATTGTTAAATGTGTGTTCTTACTATCCTTGTGTTCTTCAGTTTTTCTTATTTATATTGCAGTCGTGTATATATTGTATATTGAGCAGCATATATTGTTGTTTTATGCACTATTTTCTGATGTTTCGTTGTTGCTGTTTTTCACAAAGCACATTTTGAAAGGTGTTGAAGAAATAAAGTTTGGTATCATTGTGATTTTTAACACTCCAGCAGACTATATGTAAATTCAACGGAGCTTAAACCTTAACTGGTTTGTTTCACTGGCAAGACTGCTGAAAAAGAATGCATGTAAAAGAAAAACTGCTGAGCTGATACACTGATTGAATGGGTGAAGTCTCGGTATAATCCATCCCTGCAGCGTAAATCTGAGCAAGATTTATATGTTTTTTTGAATGTGGAAACCAACCAGTTTTACACTTTTGTATAAACCACATTAGCAGATAGCATCTTGTCACCCGAGTGAATATTTCTTTGGTGAAAACAAAAGCATTACTCACCCACATTTACACAGCGTGCATATCAAACGCAGCACTTGGGGGAAATGCAGAATGTGTTAGTCATAATTCTGCTTATCTCACATGTGTGACAGATCACATTTTAGTATATAAACCGGCCCATTACCACCTCTGTAAGTTATATGCAACATCAGAATGTGCTGAACCCGGAGCCGGCCAGCTGCTCGTATTAATCAAACAGCCCACTTCCCTTTATGACACCAAGCAAATAGTCATAAATGCTCTTATCGGCCTTTCTAATAGTGTGGACGTTACAATCAGATTCATGGTGGCGTAAACTATTACATTTCATCTTTATCACATCCAGCGATCACTTCTTTTTCACAGGCCTCGTTTATAACGGCCGGACAGCTTGTTGCATAATGAAATTCAAAGCACTCTATCGGCCAGGGAGATCTCGCACTCCGTTTACTTATATTTACATATATTTTGTTTTCCCACTACAGGCAAACAGGCATGATGAATGTATGGCACTGCTGGGACACAGAGCTGGTCTGAGATCAGGCAACTTCCAGGCTCTACTGTAAAGTCTGGAGAGGGAACATTTTATTCCATTTTATCTCCAAGTGACAAATAAAGGCTCTTCTCTTTAAAGTGTAATCTGTAGGTGGCAAGAATGTGTTAATTTCTTTGCAAAATAAGGTGTTAAAGCATGCAAAGTCACATGTTTTAAACAAATATACTAAAAGAAAATCATATATATACAATCCAGGACAAAAGATTGGAAGCAAGATCAGATTTGTGCAAAAAAAAATTATCATAGTTTCATTGGTGCAACAAAATAAACATGATTATTATGTAAATATTCACCCATCAGAATAGATTTTTACTGTAACTATCAGGTATTTGTATCTGTACTCTTGTTTCTTTACTCAGCTGTTTCTTTCTAGACGTTTCTATGGACACAGTTGAGATTTATTGGGATTCTTGTATCTAAAGTCTCAAAAGTCAAAGAGCTAAAGTGAATAATACAAACTGTGATTTTTTAAAAAAACTTTTGCACTGAAATCTTCTCAACTCTAAAACTAAGCCCTTCTGTTCTTTTGTCAACATTTGTTCAGCTATTGTCTGGTAACATCAATGTCTACCTAAAGGGAAATGGAGGAAAATGATGCATATTAATGAAAGCAAAGTCTGATCATGCAGTAAATGCATCCCAAAATACATAGAATTCATACGGGTTTTTCAGAAAGGCATTGTGAACAGAAATTTGAAGTTGCATCCAAACTTTTGGCCTGTAGTGTACATATATGTTAACATATATTTTCTCCAATCAGTGTATTCACAGCCACAACTTTTTTCCACAAAAAATTCACAAAAAACTGCAGGTATGAACTCAGATGAACTGACTCACAATCAAATATGAGGGAAAATATTCGGACCTCTGCTTTGTATACTCCCCGCTTAATTTGAAGCACTTTGATTAATCAATTAATATTCCTTTCTCAAGGTCTTTTTATAAACCTCATCATTAATAAAAGCAGACATTCAATTAGCAGCCAAATCTTGATTGCCAATTTTGTCATAACAGTCTCCCTTTTCTATGCTTTTTTTTTTTTTTTTTTGGTTCGTTATAGTTGGGAGTACGGCGTGGGTAGGAAGAATTAACTAATTTCATTAATCTAATTGTCATCGCTTTCAACCATCCCACTAATAAGTACAAATTAATATGATTAATCAATTTGACGACATAAACTCATTCAATTACAGTTTTTCAAAGGCGAGTGGGTGTGTTGGGGTGATAGGGAGGAGGGCGTCTGAGCAGCTCGCTGTGTGAGGAGACCGGCCCACAAAATTGAAGTCAAGTCAGGCAATTAGTCATTGTGAATGATAAATAAATGGAGATGAAACGTGGAGGGCAGATACTAGAGCCAACTATGGTCTTGTTTGATTTAGAGAAATTTGCCCCTTTTTATAGAGAAAAATAACAGACTATTGACGCTTTTAGTGTTGTCTCCATCTTTTTTTTTTACTCCAAAATGATCTGGCTTTAGTATCAGAGACTGTAGCTTTAATCTTTAGCTGTGAGTTAAGGCCTGATTCCCTGAATGAAAAAAGCACAACCTCAGCTTTGCTTCTAGATTAAGTTGTTCATTTTTCTCCTTTGTTTTTCGAGCCACCTAACGACAATAAACTGCAGAATATACAACAAATTCAAAGACGCAGCGACATAATATGAATTAAATATCACCTTCATGCTGCATTTCAAACAGCTTCACGAGTTTGAATTTAATACGAGTGCTTAGACTGCTGCTAGAACTTTAACATATCACAGAAGTTACTGTTTTATCCGTTGAAAACTTGCTATCAAACAAATGGTGATCCCAAAAAACATATATTTAAACATTTTATGAGTAGGGTCATTCTAGAATTGGAGGACATTTTACGTCGCACCCATCAAATTTCAAATATTCCATGTACAAAATATTAAAACATGCAGTGTACTTGTCCTCAGATGAAATCTAAAAAAAAAACGAGGAGAAAAAGAATGTTTGAAAATATTTTTAAAAAATACCAAATAAGTCTGGACTTCCCCCTAAACTGCCATTTTTCTCTTGTCCCACCCCCCTGATGACCAAATTGAATCTCAAGTAAAACAGCTAAAATTAAATTTAAATCTGCTTTATGTGGTATTATTTTTTTCATTGATGTTTCTTGTAATTGTGGGAACATTTTTTAATGAACATAATATTTTAAATAATAATTATTATGCATGTGTCCCACAACAACCCTGTTAGCATAACCTGTTTTTTCTACCAGTCAAGCTGGTAGAAGAAGAAAACAGTGAATCACATAAAATGCTTGAATTAACATCATCAAACAGTTTTCCAAAAGAATAAGTAGAGCAAAGCTACGTCTTCTCTTCTATTTTTTTCATATTTTAACTATTTTTTCCATCAGTCAGTTTGTCCTCTTGGTCAGCAGTAACAGCTAGCTAAATATCTAGCTTCTACTGCTGAGAAAAAGCTCACATTAGCATGGATTAGCAACCCTGTTACTGTGACTAGAGTAGGGTTAGCAAACAACACAGAAAACATGGAATAAAAATGCTACCATTTATGTGTAAGCTGAGCTAATCAAGCTTTTGATAGTTTATTACCTATTATTGATGAATATGTAGCAGAAAACTATATAAGAGAAGCTTTATTTTTCAAAAATTCTGAAGCCCAAATGTCCTCCAGTTCTGCAATGACCCAGTAGTTCAAAATGTGCCATGGATCATGTTTTCCATCACCGTGTGCAGATATGCATGCTCATTGCAACTTTTTCCACATTGCACACACCATTAAAAAAAAAAACACTTTAACACTATGACATGAACAGTGACTCGGGACCTTGAAACTGAAGCAGCTAAATGGAATTCAGCCATCACTATGTTAGTGTTTTACACCTTATTTTTCCTACTGTGACAGTTCAAAATGTCACCTGTCACAAAGCCACATTATAAAGAGGACAGCTGATCTGAGATGCACAAGAACAAACACATTAAAACACATTTACATAGGAAATCTGAGAGCCACACGTCCGCACAACCAACGTTTTCAAGGTCACTGATTTAGATGAGTTTCCCTTTGCGTTCCTCACTGTAATAGTCCTAATTCAAATTAGGTTCCTAACAAAGATTCACATCGTATGAACTGCTATAGATTGATGAGTCCAGAGGCTGTTTACTCAAGCAGCTGCCGGGATCTGATTTGTATATTTCAGATCTACCGTGCCGAGAGGAGGATGTGCTGGCGCAGCAGTTTGGGTGATGCCCTTTAATGCACTCTATCTTATCAGCGCAGCATCACCCCTTATTCAAACCCACGTCTGATTGAGCAGCGCGGTGCTGTGGGGGGTCTTACATTGGGAAGAGTTTATACAGGCGCCGTCTCTAATTTGTGAATTGAGGTATTATAGAGGAAACAATTAGACCGAGGTTCGATTGGCGTACGGAGGCCTGGATGCTGACAGTCAAGAGAAGGCTTTCAAATGTCATACCAATTAATCTATCCAGCCATCAAACAATATTCTGGAAACAAAGTCAGGGGGGGCGATCAATCCACATCACTTTTCTCCTCACCGGGTTATGGGAAAATTGATTTGCCAAACAAAGCATTTTGGAAGCAGTGCATGGACTTGTTCGGGATCCATTAGCCTCCATTGAGCATTTTGTTTAACATAGGATTTTCATCACAGAGAAAATGCCGTGTCCTCAATACTGGGAGCTACAACTTTACGATTTCTGATTTCTTTGTTCTTGTTTGGAGAGCTTTGCAAAGTGCTGATGAAGATGGAAAGGGCCAAACTTCTGATATTGGACGGTTGTTTTTCTCTCATGTTTATATAAATGGTTCATAAACAGTTGTTATTTACACACTGTAAATCCAAAAAGCAGCAGGCATCAGTCCCCAGTGTCAGGATTATTGTACACTGTGGGGCTATCCTGCTATCCTATACAGTGTGGCTGCCCTAAGCTGTATCATGAATTCCCTGTGCAATGTATTGTTCTAAGACAGAACTGTATCACATTGTGCCCGTCATGCTGTTTTAGAGGGGAGAGAGCTTCCTCTATGGGATTTCTCCCACCCCCATCCCCTGATAATGTATCTCTCCCTAAAGACTAGGCCTCCGTGACCTTGTCTTATTCATTGAGGGCGTCTTAAGCGAAAGAACTGAATCCTGAATGGGCCGTTTCCCCTCTTTTAACACCCCTTGAATGTCATCAGTGAAATATGAAGTCATTAGGCGATATTAAAACACTGCTGACAAACTAATTAACGGGAGACATTAAACAGGACCGGCTTGATTAATCCGCTTTAACGATTCTTTTTAAGTGGTTCTGGTCAAAATTAATACAGATTTACTGGTGATCTTAAGAAAAGAAACACTCTTATGTGTATCAGACCTCAAGGGCAACCTAAAGTCGCTGGTCTTTTACCTCCCACCACGCTGCCTCCAGTCCCACCCGCTTTGTTGCTAAACAAAAAAAACCTTCACACACAGCCTGAACTCACACAGTTGGTCGCAGAGTCTCTGAAAACTCACTGTTGACTCCATCAACACACATCCAGGGGGCTTATCATTTAAAGAAAAACAAAAAAACAGGCTATTTTCACACAGTTATTTGCTATTTATTTATTCTGTATAATTCTTTCTTATTAACTCTATTGTAAAGTATAGTAAAATATAGTTATAGTAAATTGTTTTTGTTAATTTAAGCTATGTTAAATTACTTCATATAGAATTGTAACAATTTGCCATGTCCATGAAATGCTTGAATGATGATATTTTATTGAAATGAATACAGTGAATTATTATTATTATTATTATTATTATTATTATTATTACTATTATTATTATTATTATTATTATTATTATTATTATTATTATTATTATTATTATTATTATTATTATTATTATTATTATTATTATTATTATTATTATTATTATTATTATTATTTGGCTCAGTTTGGTTTGGTTATATGAGACTTTTTTCCTTTTTTCTTTTAATTTTTTTGCTGTGTTTCTTGTTTGATAGACATATGCTTGTACATGTCTCCCTCTTGTGGTGAAAATACAAAATTATCATCAGAGTTGTGATGGTCAAAACTGTGTTTGCTTTGAGCAGCTGCAAAAACATTCTAAGTGGTCAGAAATCACCTCTGAACAAGGTCTAATGAACATATAATATGCTATATCATTTAAATTCCTGGTTTGGTTGTTGAATTTGATATAAAGTAACTAAATATTTTTGCTCAAGTACTTTACACCTCCACTTCACCACATCTCAAAGGGAATCATTGTACTTTCTGCTCCACTACATTTATCTGACAGCTGTAACTCCTTGTATTTAGTTACATAGCGAATGATGCAGAGCTATGAAAAACCAACACATTAACAATTAAACCGATGGTTTTCATCCATGTTTTGCTTCAGACTTACAAAAAACAGTTTGTACTCAGAGTCACAATTCAGATATCTATGAAGTTGTGAGGAGTTCCAGCAAATTTTGATTGTTCTCTTTAATTTCTCATGTCAGTCAAAACCTTGTAGGTTTGAATGATATAGCAGAGGAGCAGGTGTTCTATAAAGTGTCAGCCTAGCAGTAGAGCAAAGAATGCAGTCAGTCATGTTCTGTGAGTGTGCAGTGTAGTGGACCCAATATAGCCATTTATTCTTATCCCCATATCCTATCTCCACCTGCACTACATCTTCAGTTCAGGTAATGTTTACATTGGTAATTGTGGGTCGATCATTGACTTGTGACTTGGTTACATGTGGATCTCTCAAACTGACCTTAATTTGACAATGTCATGAGAATGGGTCTTTTCTGCTTACATCTACTGCTAAGATGAGGTAGAAATCGTTTCCGTCATTGTTAGATGATTTTGCAAAGGGTGACTTTTTGATGTCCCTAGAGGACAAGACTATAGAGTTTAAGTAGTTATTGTCCCTGGTCACTAGACCACGAACTAGATTCACATTACATTGTAATTTACCAAATTCTCCTGATTGTGGGTGTGTGTAACCGTTTGAACCTGAATTCCACCACACCATGTTCCATCCACCACACCCGGCTTTGCTTGTTGGTACAAATGCACACATATACACATAATAACCCCTTTTAATAAATGTTCAAATCATTCAAAACCTCACCAAAAGTCAGAGTTCAGAAGAACAGCCCTATATGTCTCCTGGTTTTTTTTTCCAGACCTTTCAGATTTATCTGCTATTGCTGCATTTGAAACCATATATAAAGTAGTTTAAACTAGTTTCACCTATAGCAGTTACAACAGTAACACTATTCACTAACAGTGAATAAAGATGGCATATGTAATTAATATATCAGTCAGAGGGACCGAACGAAAACTTTTACTTTAACGCTTTAACTCCACTTTGCTACAAATGCTTCTGTGCTTTCACTGAAGTAGGATTTTTCAAGCAGAACATTTATTTAGTACATATTTTTACTTTTCTGCATTGATACTTTTACTTAAGTAAAGAAACTGCACACTTTATTCATTCCCTAAGCGTGATCCAGTGAATATTAGTAGGCCCAATGAACGTCACAGTAGATAATATTTAATATTTTTTAGGACAAGAATTTTACAAAAGACAACATAAGCGACCACAGCAGCAATGATAACGTGTATGTACAAATATATTTTCCCTTAAAAAGTAATCAGTCTAGATGAAAAGTCTCATTTAATATATTTATCAAACACAAAAAAATCAACCTCATCAGCAACTAAAAAAAGACTGGCAAATAAAAGTTATTTTTCAGAATAATAAAGTATTTGTATTTGTTTTAACCTCGTCCATGTCATGACAAACTTGTGAGCACCGCAGACATTAAATGTAATAACAAAATTTTGAGATTATTGGTTACAAAAGAATGTTTTCCTCTTCCTGTTAAAAGAAAAGTTTTATTTCCAACATTTTCAAAGACTGACACTATCAAAGTCAGAACCAGACATTTGTCATTACCTTTATTACCTAAAATGAAAAAAGCTCATTTCAAAACAATTTATGATATTCATCTATGCAGCGAATTTTTAAGAAAGAGATTTAATCTGGATAATAGCACATGCACATTTTGTCAAGAAAATACTGAAACTCAAGAGCACCTTTTCTACAACTGTACTATTGTGATGAGGTTTTGGGACAGAATGCAAGAATGGTTGCTACCAAAGAATGCTCTACCTGTCTTTGAATACAGTTGGATTAAGTTTGACCTCTTTACGCAAAACAAAGATTTGGAATTTATGCGCAACAATATAACAATAATTGGTCAATTTTATATACACAAATGTTGATTTTTTTTAAGGTTGCTCTGAATTTTATTGCTTTTAAAAATGATTTGAAACTTTTCTTTTACTCCTTAAGAAAACTAGAAAATAGAAGTTCCTTAAGACTAAGATTTTCATGTTATTTATTGACTAATCCATGTGAAGTAAATTTATTTATAAACATTTTATTTTATATATTTTTTTCTTTCTTTTCTTGCTCTTGCTGCTTGGACTAGTTTAATTGTATGATATAACTGGTGCCTATTTGTTGTATATTTGTTGTTAAACAGTGCTTAATAATAATAATTTAAAAAAAAAAAAAACTAAAAAAACAAAACAAACAAACAAAAAAACTTGTGAGCGTCGCCGGATGAGCAGGTCACATAACGTGTGACGTATTTCCGCCAGCAACGGTGTGCTGTGTCCCTCCATCATCCATTCAGCGAGTGAAGTATCTCACCGTTTAATAACGTCTTTTCACAAAGATAAACGTAAACCTTTTCCTTCTGAGGGTAACAGTAACTTTTGCGGTAGCCACTATTTTATTTAACGTTACTCAGAGGCGGAATGAAAATGTAGCCGTCGTTTTTATTAACCATTAACCGCAGGTTAGCTGTTAGCTTCGTTAGCCGCTCCGGCCCCGATCGGCTGTATGTGACCAGGAAGGCCGAGCGCCTCTTTGTTTTTAAGGATGTATCCCTCCTGGGGGAACTTCGGCGGACCTCAGGCACAGAACTATGGAGGGCCTGGGCCTCGTAAGCAGACGGCTGCCGGTAACCCCGGGCAACCTGCCGCGGTGTTCGGCGGATTCGACGCTTCGTCCGGCGGCGGCTCGTTGTTCTCCAGCCTGCAGGAGCAGCACCTCCAGCAGATGCAGCAGCTGCAGATGCTGCACCAGAAGCAGCTCCAGTCGGTGCTTCACCACGGCAACAATGCTGCTGCGTTCGGTGGCGGACCCTCGGGTGGGTTTCCGGGGTCGCCGTGGCATTCAGACGGATCGGGACAGTTCGACAGCAGTGCAGCAGCTCAGCCTTACTTCAAACAAGACGAGGCTCAGCCGGGGAGGGTCCCTCCTGCTCCCACACAGGGGGGACACCAGCAGCCTCCTCCGCCTCAACCACAACCGCACTCCGCCGAGGCCCAGCCGGTTCCTCCCCATCCAGAGCCCCAGTCAAAGCCTCCGGAGAGTAACGGTGCTGCCAAACCTAAACAGACCCCCAAGAACGAGCCATCCACGACAGAGGGCGAGAAATCCTTACCTCTGCAGGTAATGTCTGCTTGTTTTGGTGCTCTCACATCACTTTAGAAATCTTTAGCAGTGCTCTACCTGCAGCCACATGGCACAAACCAAGTCTCCTGTAACGATACAGAAGGATGATACTGCTCACTCGTGGGTTTCTTTTCTTTGCACTCTTTTCTATCACTATTTTATTCAAATCAAATGCTTAATTAGAAAGACATAGTACTGCGACCTGGCGGCAGCTTCAT
Source organism: Amphiprion clarkii (assembly GCA_027123335.1). NCBI lineage: Eukaryota > Metazoa > Chordata > Actinopteri > Pomacentridae > Amphiprion > Amphiprion clarkii. Next base: position 29,963,326 of record CM049579.1, on the reverse strand, counting down.
CTAGCAAAATAAAAGGATATTAGATAGAAAAAAACTGCCCAACACACCACTTCCTGTATCATAATGAAGGAACGGACCTTTACACTTTTCAGCTTATCACTGAAGAGAGTCATTCAACCACTTTTAAAGTATACAAATTTAATATGCATTCTTTTGTTATTTGTTGACATTTTTCAGCTTTTATCATTAAGTTCGTTTGCGCTGTGAACATATTGGACTTTTTTGTATTTTACTGCTAGGATATGTCATTCTTGGAAAGTTTATTCATAAAATTAATGTGCACAGTCACCATAAGGAGCATGGATGTAAAAGAGGAGTGGAGAAATGCCTACTGTGTAGTATTAATCTCTTTACATCTACAATTGCTATGTTATTTTGTATTCAGAACTACCCCAACTCAAATACACAATCCTTTACTAGATGTGTTGATAAGATTTACTGAAACATGTAAACTAGAGCTGTGGTCTTTCCTATTCTTCACAAGAGAACCCCAGTCGAAGGAGAGCCACTTTTACTCTTTATTCCCTTCACTTCAAACAGTATAGGGTTTGGTTGCATATCATACATAAAGGGTTAGATGTATGGAGAGAGAATAAAAGCAATTTCCAGTGCTCTTACTTTTCTCTCTCTCTTTTTTTTTTTTTTTTTACAGTAATTGCTAGTCCCTTCCCTTTATCGTCTTTTTTGAATTCTTCCAATTAAAGACAGATTACCAATCCACATTGATTGGCTTGTTGATGTTACCATTAGAAATTCAGTTAAACACTCGTAAACAGGGGTGTCAAACATAAGGCCCGCAGGCCAAAACTTGCCCATCAGAGGATCCAATCCGAACCTGCGGGACGACTTTGTAAAGTGTAAAAATTACAGGTGAAAATGAATACTTACTGTGAAACTATTTAAAGACAGTAAACATTGTATGATATAATGTGAGTCTCTAGCTTCAGTATGACAGAGTTTGGTGTGGGGGAACCCTATTGTTGATGCACTGAGACAACTTTTATACATTTATTATGTATACATTTTATACATTTACAAGGCAAGTAAATTTAAAATGATTTTTAGATCTTGGCAAGTCGTAAAATACGATATTGTTCAGTTCCAGATACCTGCGACTAAATGCCTTTATAGACACTATGTGATCTGTAAGTTGTAATGTGTAAATGATAAACTTAGGCATAATATTGTTGAAATTTCACTCATTTAAAAAAAAAATTCAGGTTGAGCATAATGTTACATAAAAAAGATGGTTCATTAAATATGAACATTTTCAGAATGTACTTTTTATGCACTAAAACAAAGAGAAAAATTGGGAGTCAAAGTTATTTATTGGTTATTGTGTTATGATTTCCCAGGTCTGGCCCACTTATGATTAAATTGGGCTCAGTGTGGCCCCTGAACTAAAATTAGTTTGACAGCCCTGCTCTAAAATGTTTCCAAAAGCCTCATATGCATAATTATTCATCCCCCTAGAGTCAGTATTTAATAGTAATATTAACGTGTGACTTCATGATGTCTGGTAAATGTTTCTCTCATTTGCACTGTTAACATTCCAGATGTGCAGATATAAACATCCAGATCGCTGTTATTCTTTCTTTAAATGTCACCAATGTTTTTCAGTGAGTTTGAAAGCAGGGATTTGAGGTGATCCTGAACCAACGTTGATTGCCAAGCTCTAGTTTATGCACCAGATTGAATAAACAAGTTCCTTTGTTTGTGTATTATTCTTCTATAGGCTTTTGTTTTCAAAAATCTGATTTCCCCACTGAATGAATTTTGGTCTTTCTTCCAATTTCAAGAAATTTTGCTGCCATACCTTGAATTTTAAACTTGTCGATGAACACTATGGCATAAACTTGTGCAGATTCAGGTTCGGTGTAGCTGGGTATCTGAGGCTCATGCTAATGCCAGCAAGACATCTTCAATGAGCAGCAAACAGTTATTAAGGTAAAGCAAGCTGGAACAGGCAGGACTGTAATTACAGACACTTTCCACAAAATTCAAGTCCGCCTTTGACAAAAGTGGCAAACTACAGTTTTCCTTTGGAAGTCATTATGTTGTGATCTCAACTCGTTTTTATTACGTTTAAAATGTGACAACCTATTATGTTATTTGTGTTGAATTAATCATAGAACAAGCTAAAGCGTGTAACCTGGTGTTTTATGTGTCTAATGTGGTCATTGTTAAATCAAACCTGACCTTTTTACTTTTCCTTGGTAGAGTCTGCAATATGTATAGTTTTTTAATAAGTGAAATTTGAGCAGGTTTCTCTTTAGAATTTTGTTCGATAGAACCGATTTTGTTAGAATTGTGTTTGATTTAGTTACTCAGAATTCATAATTGAACATAAAGATTGGAAATGTAATACAGTCAAAGTCATCGCATAACATTCCACAAAGAACGGGTAGTTAATACGGGGAAAGCAACATTCCATAAACACTCAGTGTGAAAGTGAGAACAAAGAATTATCAATACAGCCACAGAGTTTCAGTATTTGTGCTCCCACATTTTTAGAGGCCATGACCCTCAATATTGTGTTTGATTAATAAATAATCTTTCAGTAATCATATACACTACAGGCCAAAAGTTTGGAAGCAAGATCGGAGTTGGACAAAAAAGATCATTGTTTCATTGGTGTACTTTGCAAACAAATAAACATGATTATTGTATAAAGAGTTGCTCATCAGAATAGATTTTTACTATAATTATCAGGTGTTTGTATCTGTACTCTTGTTTTTTTACTCAGCTGTTTCTTTCTAGACATTTCTATGGACACAGTTGAGATTTATTGGGATTTTTGTATCCAAACTCTCAAAAGCCAAAATGCTAAAGTGAAGAATGCACACTGTGATTTGTTTTGTTTTTTTTACTTTTGCACTAAAGTTGTGACTCTTGTAAATCTCCTCAACTCTAAAACTAAGCCCTTCTTTTCTTCTGTTCACATTTATTCATCAGTTGTCTGTTAACATCAAAATAGAGGAAAATGGTGCACATCAATGAAAGCAAAGTCTGATCATGCAGTAAATACGTCCCAAAATCCATAGAATTCTTATTGGGTTTTATTATTTTTACCTTTTGATGAAAGACGTGAGCTGAAACTTGAAGTTGCTTCCAGATTTTTGGCTTGTAGAGTACAAAGAAAAGAAACAAGGTTCCTCACGTATTTTGTCTAACATATGTCCTTGTAATCGTTTCTGCCAGGAGCAACAACAGCTTTGGTACAAACAGCATCTTCAGAATCTCCAGAAATTGAAGCAAGAGAAAGCCAAACAGAATCAGAAAGATGGTGATGGTTCTGCAGGCCGAACAGCAGCTCCTCCCCAGCCGTCAGAACCACCAAAAAAAGCACCTCCTCCACCACCTCCTAACGAAGAACCCCTAGTACCACCTCCACCACCCGAGGAAGCACGGGTAAGCATCTAATAATTTTGGAGCAATTTGTATGCAAAGGAGGAATACATAGATTTTCCACACTGAAGTATGACGGTCTTGAGAGTTCAACTGCTTATGTGAAAAAACATGTACAAGCCTTTTGTTGCACCAGCTCTGCAAAATCTGTTAAACTGTTGAAGCAGTGTGACTTGCATCGGCCTTGGTTGGGGCCTGAAAACTAAATTTCTGAGCATGAAAAAAAAAAAACTTTAGTCGTGGTGTTACAAAGACCTGAACATTAGCAACATTAGCTGCTACCATCGTAACATACAAACTGTTGTTAGTTGCATTATGGGTAATGTAGCTGTCATGTTTGCACAAGCAAGAGTATTTAAGAAGGTGCTTTAGTCTGATCTTTTTTTGTCCAGGTTTGCTGCTCTATGTGCCAATGTGATACAACAAAAGGCTAAATCAATTAATAATTCTTTGAAGATGCCATTTCTTGATGGAAAATCACTATTGAGGTGTTTTGTACAGTTATGCAGAATGGCATATATCCCTTTTTTCTTTGTAAATTCAAAGATTGTATGTACTCAAAGGCTGTATGGTCAGAAAAAAGCAATTGAGACTTCATTTTATTATTTCTGTGAAAGAGTTAATGAGAATTTTTAGTGGCCTATTTCATCGTGGCTGTACCTCTACGAGCACTGATTCAAGAAATAATTACAAAACGCATATATATTATCTATACCTGTGTTTTTTTATCCATACGTTTGTCCATACAGGTGAATTACTTCCATTTAAATTTTGAAATACCTGCGCTTGATTTAATAGCCTTTAAGAACACAACAAAAAATTGTCACTGGATCTAAACGTTTATGTTGTTTGCATGAATTTGAAAATGTAGGAAAATCACCTACATTTACAGACACAGTAAGTCACCCCACCTATTCTCCCATTTTTACACGTGCCAGCATGTTTTACCTCGAGATGGGTGCCGAAACCTGGTGTTAAACAGGCCCCATCGATTAAATTTTTAAAACACTGCGGAATCAGTATGTGCTGATGTTATTGGTTCTGCTGTCGGTACGGGCAGGGGTAAGAAAATAGATTTCAAGGGCACACAGAGCTAGTTCACTAGAGCCAATGGTTGTCAAGTGTTTTTTTGCAGGGAAGAGCAAAAACATGATCAATCTGGCAAAAGTGCATGACACAAAAGTGGAGAAAGGTACAGTTTTTAACTGCTTAGCTCCATAGTTCATCAGTAGCATACCCCAGGTAAATTATGTATGCTAGCAGCCCTCATACAGAGTTTACTAAACTAGACCAACAATAATGATTAAAATTAACCGTTACCCATCTGATTGCATAGCTATGGGCGTGTTTGTAAATCAAATCTAAAATGGTCAGAGCATAGAGGGTCTATGCTTAGAGGAGGGTAGATTGAGTTAGTTAGGGGATGCAGACAAACTCTTCCTTTCTTCTCACCCTTTCCCTAACTCAGTCTTGGCATTGGTAGAGGTACTATTTTCTTAAATTAATCTGTTTATCCTTCAGAGTGAAAATACAGTCAAAGAAAAAGCCTTTCATTTAGTTTTTTTGATTAATATTTAAGAGTGAAAGTGAGTTCTGTTCTTAATTTGTTTTCACTGTTAATGTACGTGTCCCCTTGATCCGGCAATTTCCCACATTCCATTCATTGTCTATGTGAAACTGGTCCAGTTGCAGTGCAATCCGTTGTGTCTTCCCAGAGCGGGCCAAGTGCATTTGCATAAAGTAGACTCAACTTCTGCTTTATGCAAATTCGATGCGGCGTGCAGAGGTCTGACGCATCATGAAACTTTCATTGAACTTCTAAACTAGCTGTCGGTGAACTAAAATGAGGACAGATTCAGCTGCTTGCACAGGATATTTCTCACCTCAAATGTTTTCAGAAGTACTTTTCGCTGAGCTGTTTTCATAATAAAAGACAAAGTTTGCGGCCGAACCGCCATGTCGGCCTGGCTTGAAATCCTGAGTCGATGCGTTTGTCCAATCAGGGGCAGGCAGGATAGTTCGAGAAGAAGGTCGGCAGGAGTTGAACTGGCCTCAAGTACAAGCCTACCAAGCGGGCGATTTTCAGATGCGGTGTGTTTACATGTGAGAAAAACGCATCTAGTGGACACGTAGCATCAAAAATGAACTAAATCAACTGATAAGCAGTATCCGTGAGAGTTGTACTGCGGCTAAAAATGATACCCATCCCAAATTTTATCCCAATTCTTGTGTGAAATTTCGTCATGCACAGAATCAAGCACATTCATCGTACAGTGTAATTGTGGTGGTATTTGTAATGAGCCTCCCAATTAATAGTAATTGCCCCATATGCTGCCCCAATATTTAAACAATATGACTAGTTCTCAAAGAGTTACCTATTAGTTATTGAGTGCTTGTCTGTGTTTTTGGTAGTGCCTTCCATCCATCTTGAAATATTTCCACCTTTTTCTTTACGAACAACACTGAGTTATGCGAAAGATATTCTTTGTGAGTTACAATGATGTTCTTTGCTCTAATATTGTTGTTGTTTAAAGCCCCTTGTTTTTGTTTAAAGCCCGAAGTCCCAAAAGACCCAGAGGAAGCTGCCCGCCTCCAGCAGTTACAGGCTGCAGCAGCACAGTGGCAGCAGGTGCAACAGCAGAGAGCAGGCTTACAATACCAGGCTCTCATGCAACAACATGAAAAGCTTCAGCAGATTTTGGAAAAATATCAACAGCTGATTCAGCAACCTGCAAACCTACAGGTAGTTAAATGACCAAGAAGTTTTGAGTTTGCATGTAATGTCTCTGTAATTTCTTTGTTTTATATGTAAAATACACAACAGTATCATCTCTTTAATGTCCTTCGTTGCAGTCAATGTCTGCTGAAATGCAGCTGAGGCACTATGAAATGCAGCAGCAGCAGTTCACCCCTTTATTCCAAGACTGGGATCGCTGCTTCGTCTTGTGGTATGAACAGTTCCAGACCTATCCCCACAAAGACCAATTGCAGGACTATGAGCACCAGTGGAAACAGTGGCAGGAGCAGATGAATGCCACCAATGCCCACCTGCAAGAAAGGGTGGCAGCTCTTACTGCCATGGTGCCATTTGCCTCAAGCCAGTATAGCAGTGGGATCATGGGACAGTTTGGCCAGTACCCTGGACAGGACATGCAAAGGCAGCAGCAGTCAGTAAATCCAGGTGTACAGCAGTCCCCAGGTGCTAGTGGACCAAGGCCTCAAGGTTCACAGCCTACTGGCTTTGGAACACATTCAGAATCACCTACTGGGCCCACTGTGCGACCAAGTGGCCCTGCTGGCACTGGAGTCAGACCTCCAGGTCCCCCAGTTGTTCAGCCACCAAGCTTAAACAGCATTAGAGGTCCACGGTCAGTTGGAATTATTTTGTATGTTATTACATTATACATTTAGTATGATCTTTCCAAAAAACATGTCTTATAAAATTGCCTCAGAGTATTTGAATTCAGATTACAGTATTTCATTTTTACAATGAATATATATCCATTCAGAATGTGACTCTATCATTCATTGTATTTTTACCTTTTCAATTGTTTTCCTGGTTACAGGCCAAACAACCCCAGATTTGACCAGCCACAGCAGCGTTTTGATGGTCCTCCGAGATTTGACAAACCACAGCAGCGCTTTGATGGTCCTCCGAGGTTTGATCAACCACAGCAGCGCTTTGATGGTCCTTCAAGGTTTGACAAACCACAGCAGCGCTTTGATGGCCCTGTTCGGTTTGACCAACCACAGCGCTTTGATGGCCCTGCAAGATTCGACCAGCCACAGCAGCGTTTTGATGGCCCCACTCGATTTGACACACCAAGGCATCGGTTCGATGGTCCCCCAAGATTTGACCAACCAAGGCAACGCTTTGATGGCCCTCCCAGATTTGACCAACCTCAATTTGGGCAGCAGCCTCGGTTTGAAACTGCAAGGCACCCTGGCCCTTCACCTCGTTTTGAACGTCCACCTGTGCCTCAGCAAGGTCCCCAACCTAAGGCAGAACAAGGCACTCAGCAGCCTGCTAGTGTAGAGTCCAAGACCCAGGGGAAATCAACAGGTCATTCACAGTCTGAAAAAGTAAAAGGTGAATTGGAACCCGTTAATAAGACCAATACTGAAGACATGACAGATGATAACTTGCTTGCAAATGAGGGCTTTTTTGTCCAAAGTGACCCAATTCCTCAGACATTAAAAACAAGCACTAAACCTCAGGAATCCGATAGCAAAAACACTTCTGATAATAGTGAAAAATCCAAACCTGTTAATAGCAAGTCTTCTGTAGCTGCTACTTCCAATGTGGTCTTAGAAAATCCTGCACAAAATCCTCCCAAACCAGATGGGCCAATGTCAAGCAGCAAGCCACCAATGATTCCAAAGCCTTCTGGAATCAAACCAGAACCACAAGGTCCTGGCCAAATGCAGTCACGACCGGAGCCTCTAAGGCCTACCCCTAGTAGGGGCCGAGGCCAGCCTCCCATGCCTGCCCAAGTACATGGTCGAGGACGTGGGTTAAGGGCCGGTGGAGAGTTTGGGGGATCAAACACTGGGCCTGTTGGGGAGAAGATAGGAGAAATGCCTTATGACTATGAGAGATCTGAAGAGAACATGGGGGTGCCAGAAGAGCAAGAAGACTATCACTGGCAAGACCCTTCATATGAGGAGTTTGGCGGTGAGGAATCAGAGGTTCCCCCTGAAGAAATGTGGATGCCAGAAGAGCATCACTTCCCAGAGGAAGAGTATTATAAAGAGCCAATAGGAGGACCTCACATGGGTAGGGGAGGACGCCCAATGATGAGAGGTGGACCCCCATTGATGAGAGGAGGTCCACCTGTAGGTAGAGGTGGTCATCCTATGGGAAGAGGAGGGCCACCTATGGGTAGAGGGGGACCACCTATGGGGCGAGGAGGTCCACCCATGGGTAGAGGGGGATCACCTATGGGGCGAGGAGGTCCACCCATGGGTAGGGGAGGGCCACCTATGGGTAGAGGAGGGCCCCCTATGGGAAGAGGAGGTCCACCCATAGGAAGAGGAGGAGCGCCTATGGGAAGAGGAGAGCCAATGGACAGACACTGGGAGGAGCCAGAGTCAGCTGAGTACTCAGAGGAGGGGGACCCTTACTGGAGAGAAAGGAGACCTCCAATGAGAGGCATGAGACCCCCATTTCCACCAGGCCGGGGTCGTCCCCCACGTGGCCACCCTGGTTTCATGCATCCAGGACGCGGCCGTCCCCCTCACCCTCCACATGGACCAATAGATCATGAGGCAGTAGGCCATGGAATGGACACTGACGAGACCAAAATGGATCCATCAATGCACCCTATGTACCATGGACACGACCCTCATAGCCATCAAATGCATCCTGATGCAGGAAGAGGCAGACGTCGTGTACCGCCAACACCTCATGAAAGGATGGATCCTGCGGAAGAGCAATTGTATGATGAAGGAAGGGAGCGAGAAGTAGGTTGGCAACCACCACATGGCAGAGGCCCTCCACCACCTCCACATGAGATAATGGATAGAGGAGGAATAAGGAGGAGACCTATGGGTCGAGGAATGGCACAGGGGATGTGGCGGCCAGGTCCAAGACATGAGGAATATGAAGAAGGATATAACGAGGGTTACGCTGTGGATTATGATCATGGGGAAGATGGGTATCACTGGCGGCAACAACAGGACTATCCTTCTGATGACTATCGTGATGACAAATACTATGAGTCTGAGTGGGACAGAGAACGTGCTCCTCCTGAGAGGGACTACCCTCCCCGCATGCCACCACAAGAGCCCTTTAGGGATGACCGTTGGCAAGAGGAACGAGAAAGAGGTCATCAATATTCATATGAAGAGCGTGACAGGGGGCGAGGAGAACTCAGGATTCGTGAATACAGAGATGAGCCACCATACCGGCCAGACAAATCCACATATCCAACCCCGTCAGACTGGGAAAGGCCTTCCAGGCTTCCTCCACCACCAGATAGAGGGTATCCTCCTGACTATCAAGATCCTAGAGCTTACTATGAGGAGCCTAGAGAAGAACATCCTTTAGATTTGCCGCATGCACCACCTGCTGCACCTGTCACAAATTTGCCTGAAAGCTCAGCTGAACCAGCGCCCCAAGGACCAGTTGGAACAAATGTACTTGCCCTATCCCAGCGTCAGCATGAGATCATCCTGAAAGCTGCTCAAGAGCTTAAACTGATAAGGTAATTTCTGTACTTTGATTACTGAGCAACACATTATACATTAGAAATGAGCCATTTTTTAGCACTGACACTTATTGTTAGCTTACCGGATGAAGTAAACACCAGGTGTTTTGAACTGCATTTTATATGTCGATTAATGATAACTTGACATCAACAGCTATTCAGTAATTGGCACAAGAAAATCCTGAGATTAATATTTCATTTCATTTCACAAGTGCTTCCCATGTTCATTTTATCACGGGACAGCTGTTATATTATCCAGGGTTAATCAGTTTGTTACCTGCACGTGTGCACTGGTCGGAAACTCCTGACTGCTATGGAATTCTGCCATGATGGGTTGTTGCTAACCGAGCCTCTGCAATGCTCTGGGCAAAACAAATGTGGAATCTGCCTCACCTGTCCACAACAATCAAAATTCAAACCAGACGCAACAACTCATTTAACAATTGGATTTGAACATTAACATTACCGTGACTTTTTGTACTTGTCAGGATGGAACTGACCGTAGTCCGAGCAACTTTCTCCTCAGGTTGCTACAGTATTAAACACAGCAACTGAGCATTACACAGTAAAACACTCCGCCTGGTGGTCCAACCAGGTACTACAGCTAATGTATAATACATATTCTGACTCGCATGTCCCTCATCTTCTGCCTTATAGCTTAATATATTTTTAACTGTTTTAATTATCAACAACATATGGTCGATTAAGATTATTCAATAATATTCCTGATTCTAATTAAAATTAGAAATCTAAAATCTGGCCACACAAATTTAAATGTTGTCATTTGCCTGATTTAAAAAAATATATATTTCTATACAGTTTTGAAAAATTTAGCTGTACTGCCTTTTGATTTTTTTGTTTTAACTCTGTCAGTGTTGCTTGTGTATTCCCTACTTTACTGTTTGGTTAAACAGTTTTTGGGGCACTTTTTAGTGAATTTAACTTCCATTATATTGTGACCACAGAGAATTGCAGGAGGCGAAGACGCCTGGTACTGAATCTCAGCCTGCGCCAACTGACATTCTGCCAGAACTACCTACTGGTCTTCTTAACTTGGAGATCCCACAAGATGTCAGGAATGTTCTGAAGGTAAAGGACAATTACTAACACTTTTATTTGTACCTTTTTGGTAGTAGAGAGCATTGGTATAAGTAGGGCAAGTTTGGGTCATGTGGCTCTTGTAGACCTTTTACTTTTGTTATACGGAATTTTTGCAAACTTTATTAACAATTTTGCAGTTGTGTATTTTACTGCTAGATCCTGGTGATATCGAATGTGTCATCCTCAGGGTATGAGTGCAGCACAGACAACTGCAACTGAACCTGTGCCTTGGGAAAGCAAACCTACAACAAATTACCATCCATCTCTCCCTTCTGCATCCATACCTCCAATGATTCCAAAGACTGTTGATTATGGGCATGGGCATGGTATGAGTATCATCATTTATCATTTTAACAGATTCTGATGTTGTCGGTGATTGCCGTTGATTACCACTTAATTTTTTAGAGCCCGGAACCACTGTTGAACGGATCTCTTATGGTGAAAGAATTGTGTTGAGGCCTGATCCAATGACATCAGACCGAGGCTATGAAAAAGGTTAGTTTCAGTTTTGTAATAGGGACTAACTGAACTTGCTTTTGCAGTTTTCCATCCATGGATGACTGACCACGTTTTTTATTCTTCCAGAACCTCTTCGTCTCAGAGATCCTTATAGCAGAGACCCGTACTATGAAAGGCGATCGGACACCTACATGGACCGCCGGGAGTACAGCAGAGAGAGAGAATCATACAGAGAAAAGCCTGAATATGAAAGAGAAAGATTTGAGAGGGAGCGCTATCCACCCCCAAGAGATAGAGATGACAGGTAAGGCTCTTCTACAGCGTGACTGATACCTTTGTTTTCTACCTATGGGGATGTGTGGTGCTTCTTTACGTATGTAATATGATTTTTCTATTTGTCTGTTTTTGATTCAAGCACACAGGCCATGGTTGAAGAAAGGTACTACATCACATTGTGCCTTGCATTGTGATTAGTCGAGTGTGTTGGTGTGAAACAAGAACTTCAGTTGAAGAAAAATGGTACTTAATAATGCGATTCTTCCTATAGATCTCCACTGGCGCCTCCTCTACGATCAGGATACCGGGAGAGAGACCGGGATGTTCGAGAGAGGGACCGAAGTGGCAGCCGTGATCCAGATGAACATTATGGAAGGCCTGCCTATGATAGACCTCCGTATGAACGTGCTGGACTTGACCGTGGTGGGCCTGATCGTTTCGGCCATAGTTCCTCACCTTACAGTATGTTAAACATACCGTATCTGTTAAAAAAACAAGTACTACATGTGACAAAATGAACTTTGTCTAAATGCTGGTATTTGCGTGGTTAGAGTAATATTTGAATTGCAAATAATTTTGTGCAGTGGACAGAAGAAGTTTTCCAGAGGAAAGAGGGCCTCAGACTGCACCACCCCTTCCACCACCACCACAGCCGCCCCCAAGAGTCGAGAAGAAGCCAGAAATCAAGAACATCGATGACATCCTTAAACCACCTGGCAGAATGTCTCGGCCTGAACGGGTACCAATTACTCCAATGCTGCAATGTTAATTTGCCTAACAATATGACAAAGTTGTCTAATATCAAGTACTCATTTAAGTTTTGTATTTTAACAGATTGTCATCATAATGAGAGGACTTCCAGGGAGTGGAAAGAGTCATGTTGCAAAGCTCATACGGGTGAGTGGAGTCATACTGGCAAATTATGTTGTTACAAGTTTATCCAGCTGAACTTAAAGATAAATATGCATAAACAATAAGATCAGGATTCATAGGCATTGTTTATGTGTCCTTCAAATGTTTCTCCTGCAACAAAGTAACTAAAAATATGAAAACTACCTTCAAATCTCGTTGAATATTAAGGACAAGGAAGTGGATTGTGGTGGTGCACCTCCAAGAGTCCTTGTTTTGGATGACTATTTCATGACTGAGGTTGAGAAAGTTGAGAAAGACCCAGACACTGGCAGGAGGGTCAAAACCAAGGTGGGTGCCACAGAGAATCAACTGGCAGATTGTTATAGAGAACGTTTTAAACACGTTCACAATTAGAATTGACATTCTAAACGATGTGATGCAAAAACTTGTTTTGCAGGGTCTTGAGTATGAGTACGAGCCAGAGATGGAGGATACTTACCGGAACAGTATGCTTAAAACTTTTAAGAAAACCCTGGATGACGGCTTTTTCCCCTTCATCATTTTAGACACTATTAATGACAGGGTTAAACATTTCGATCAGTTCTGGAGTGCGGCTAAAACTAAAGGCTTTGAGGTGAGTCGTGCTCATGAATGAGTCGGAACGAAGCTTCCAATCTGCCCTGTGCTTAAGAGTTCTGTTTCTCGTTTCAAGGTGTATCTGGCAGAAATCACAGCAGACACTCAGACTTGTGCAAAGAGGAATGTCCATGGACGCACGCTTAAGGATATAGTGAAGGTCTGTAAGATCAGTTATCTGATCTACAATACAGAGTTAATCGATTATAATAAGAGTAATGTCCATTAAAGCTCATACACTTCTAAACGGAACATTCTGCACACAGATGTCCAACAACTGGGAGCCTTCGCCACGACATATGGTGCGCTTGGATGTCCGGTCCCTGCTTCAGGATGCTGCTATCGAGGAGGTGAGGTCTTTAACAATTGAAAGTTGTCTAAATATTACAGTTAATTAACCTCAAACTGAGCTAAATCAACATATGATTTTTTTTTAGGTTGAAATGGAAGACTTCAATCCTGATGATGAGCCCCAGGAGCCCAAGAGAGAAGAGGAAGAAGAGGGGGATATGGTAGGACATGAAAAGCTTAAATTTATAGTCACATAGCTGTCAGACCTCATTTTCACTTAATTGTTTCCCATTAATGACTCAGAGTTTCTCCTGTAATTCTACAGCAGTCATTAATACTTCTAAATCGTTCTCTTTGTTGTTTTGACCGGGTCAGTTTTAATGACACTAAAATTGACAAAACAGGTGAAACTCATAGAAAGTCACATTTTAGTAGTCTATTCTAGTAATTATCAGTTTTACAGGAAAGACCAGCGTGAAGGTCAGTTCTCTTAATCTCGTGCCAAATCATGATATCTGGTATTTCAGAGCAAAACTGTACAATATTATAGAGAGAAACCCAACAGCTTTCACCAATTTTTCAGCATCGCTCTGAAACAGGAGGTTCTTAATTTTTATTTTACTTTATTGCACAGGTGAAAGACAACTGCCCGAGAGACTTGTTTATGTGTGAGGTTGAAAAGTGATGTTCTTTAAACAGTACTAGAGATCAAGGCCATGCCATTAAAAACAGTGGAGGAATACTCAGTGTAGTGTACCGGTCAAAATTAGTGAAAGGCAGGATGAAAGTTGAATGTCTTTTATTGTGACTGCAGGTCAAAAACCAATTTGCAGTTTTGCAAGTTAGACCAACATAGATCAACATAGAAGCTAAACAGAAAATAAAACACAGAAATATCACATTAGCTTGCCAGTATTTCCTTGAAACAAAAAAGTTCAGAATTTACAATTACCATCAACTGGAGCTAAATTACTTGTCACACCTTACTCTCCCATTTATCTCTACTTCTATATCACTTGGTTCTCTCTCCGTGCTCCTTACCGTTATTACTCTGTACCGTTGACCTTTCAATTCACTACGTGCGTTCACTGACCTTTCAAAATAAAACAGCCCTTATTACAGGAAATGGCAACATAAAATACAAAAAATACATTTCAAATTAAAGCTCTACATATTTTAACCACAATAGTGCAGTTAAGCAACAATTGTCTATTAACAAAAGGAGCAGTGTTACTGTTTAATATTTTTTTGTTTTTGCACAGATGTCCGTGACTGAATAACTTTGTGATAAGTTTCATCTTCACCTCAAGAGTTTTTTATTTTTTAAGTAAATTTTCAAAAATTGAAATGGCTGGAAAAATATTCACACATCAGTTCCATCATTTCGATGAGACCACACCCTTCTGCTTAATTTAGATTTTCTTTCATCATCTGAATAAAAGATATTGAAACAAAGTAAAAAACTTTAATGGAAACAGAACACAAACCTTTAATCAAAAAATTAGAAATGAAATGGCAATGAGCCGTGTGGGAATCATTTTTAAAAGGTCTTGTGAGAAATGGTCTAATGTATAATCTCATCACCACAAATTCTAAAATTTTGACATTTCAAAAAGAAATAAATGCTATTTCTTTGTTGGCTACAATATTTTCATGTAGGTGAGGTCAGCATTGTCTGTCATCATTTCTGATGAGTATCACATTATGATACGCTTTCAAAACTGACGACTGATTTATTTATCTAGCTAAGCATTTTCTGTCATGGTGAGATTTCAACAGAGTTTCAGTGAAGTTAAAGAATTTTATTTACCTACGCTGTTATTGGTAAAGTGTGCATTGTGCACACTAATAATATTCAGTAGGTTGCAGTGAAAGATTCTATTATGTATTCTGTATTATATTGTAGTATGTATGTATTCTATATTTACTGTAGTACGTCTGTCAGTGGGATCAGCCCCATGTGGAATTCAAGAAGCTTGTGACTAAACTGAACAGCTGGGAAAAGTTCAGGTGATTACAAAACAACCAGATGAGTAAAAAGGATGCCAATCTTGCATGCCCATAATATTAATAATATGATTAAGAAAAAAAACACCTACCAACAAATCATCTTTACTTCAAACTGACTTTTTACCACGTAGTCACATTGTTGCTTCAGAAGTGTCTTTAAGTCATTTTAGGCATGCAATGATCAACCAGCTAATCAAGCTGTTTATTTTCTTACTTTGCTTTCTAGGTTTTTGTGACTGTAGAGACAGTCTTATCATTTAGACTGTAAGCATCCTTGACAGAAAGAACTCCAGTCAAATGTCTTTCAAACTAAAGAGCAAAATATACACTCACTGTCCACTTTATTAGGTCCACCTTGCTCGTAAAAGGTTGGACCCCCTTTTACCTTCACAACTGCAATAATTCTTGGTGGCATACTTTCAACAAGGTGTTGGAAGCATTCCTCAGAGATTTTGCTCCATTTTGACATGATAGCATCACACAGTTGCTGCAGATTTGTCGGCGTTTTTTTTGGATTGAAACCAACACTGTGGCTTGTTTTTACACCAATTTAAGTTAAACCTTAAAGCTGTTACACAAACTAAATGTGTATTTCTGCAGTTTCTACAAATACGGTACATAATTTCATCCCCAAATATTGGTGTAATATAGTAAATAGCTGTATGTTGTTGCACCTTCACCACTGAGTCCCCAGTTTAGTTTATCAGAATGAAGGATTAAATTGTACAGTTTTCTTTGATGTGAATGAAAATGTAAAGCTGCTATAATCGTTGTTTAAATCAGCCTGCTGCGAAATGCAGTTTCATTTTGACGTTGGTGTAATTAGGATGCTGAAGTAAGACTTGGTGAACCTTAAACCAAACTCCTACTGTGCGATGTTGGTTCTACAGTTGAATCACATGGAGTGAGACTTTGAAGACTGCACTGTTTGATTACAGTTTTTAATATCCAGGTAATTTAAAAAAAGAAAAGAATTAAATATATATATATATATATATATATATATATATATATATATATATATATATATATATATATATAAATAAAAAAAAGCACATGTACTATTTCTCTATTTAGCTGTGCTCATCAACACCAGGAGAAACTGAGGTTGAGTACATTAGCGTCAAATATTATTTACTTTTTCTTACTCACAGATGATGCTTTCATTTGCATCATGTCTTTGTTCAAACCAAGCTGATGCTTTTTACATTGAATTTGAATTCACATAGAAACTTTAAAGATGTCACAACCTACATTATCCAAACAAATTACACTAAGACCAGGTGCAGTGAGCTTATTAGATTATTTGTAGTTCTTAATATTTCCTGACACCTCAAATCAACTGTTATACATGCAGTCAAGAAACATTTACTACAGAAAGCATGAATTCCTTTTTGTGATCATTTACATTTACTTTTCTCATACCGAGACGGTGGGGATGATGATGTAGAAATAAAGATTTTATCAAGATTCATCAAAAACAAACACCTCTGATATACTACATCTAAAAGCCACCAAAAATGAAATGAATGAAAATTCCATTTTAAGTTTTCAAAAAAAAATGCTGTTTCACAATAACCGTTCAAAATAAAAGGTACTTGACTGCCAAGAAACACACACAAAGCGGAGAAAATTCATTGTAAAAGTGGCTCAAATCGTTGACAAATAAGTTATACATCAATATGTACAAGCCATAGTAAATAATAACTTCATTTAGCAGAAACATCTGTTCCTATGAGAATAATTAGTTCATTAATCTGGGAATTCTTTACATGTTACATGTGTTTGGTCCACTGGAATAGTTTTAGCAGATAATAAATGTTCCAGTAATCTGACTGGCAACATAAGCAATATTTACTGCTGTTATTCAGCAAAAACAATACTGTGAATGTTGCCAACATCATTTGTATACTTTAAAGAGATATGAGTTCACTGAATTCAATTAGCTGCAGATTGCTGAACAGTTTAGAACAAACTTTACAACTCTATTTGTGTAGTTGATTCTCGTGTTAATCAGTATTTCTTCTCTCTTCTTCCACATTGAACTCTGTCAGTACAGATACATCCACATGATGGTTGTACTTCTGTTGACTTCATTAAAGGTATTCTGTGAAATCTTCTTGTAAACAAACAAAAAATCCTGCAACAGTCCCCCATGTTTTCTTGCAAGAAACCTTCTATTTCCTGCCTTTACTGGCCTATTGTTGCATATCTTGACACATTATTGCCACAGAAATCCACTCGTCAGGAAAAAAGAAAGAAAGAAAAGGGAAAAAAAGCTCGTAGACATCAAAAACATTCAAGCACAGATTTATATTTTAAAATCTGAAATCCAGACAGCCTGGACTTGGGCTGAATCTGAAAAGCTGCTGCTGGAAGTTTCATTTTCAACCATGTGTTCTTGTAATTCTTGTTTGTCACTTGTTTATTTATTTTTATCCCACATTTATGTTTGTCACAGAGACATGTGACATATCGATGTGTATACAGTAAATACGATCAGTCAAACTCTATTTGTATGACACCTTTTATACAGGTTGTAGTTCAAAGTGCTTCAGAGATGACTGATAACTCAATAATAAGGTAAAATAGGTTATCGTTAATTTTGAAACTGGTAGTGAATCAGTGTGTGAACGTGTTCTCTCCTCCTGGTCCTGGTAAACACTTGGTCCACAGAGTTCTCAATCAGCTGCAGCTGGTTTATAGTGTTTTTACTTTCTTTTTTTTTTTGTTATAAATTTTACCTTTATTTCTACAGTAAATCTTTTGGAGACAGGGTCTCATTCTCAAGAGTGACCTATCCTCAAATAACATAACAAGACAACATTCAGTCACTAACAAACAACACTAAGGGGACTTGTACTAGACAGTATAACCATACAATATAACACTGAGTTACAGACATATTCATGACAACACAACATAGAAATCAAAGTGGATGTGCAAAAGCACCAAGCAATAAAGTTAAAAAGTAAACGGTAAGAACAAGAACAAGTCCTAAGAGATTTCTTGTTGTTCCAACCAACCAGTTAAAATCTTCAAACCTGTTCGATTAGAAAAGCGTGCATCTGTTTCTCTGTTGCTGACGGAAAGAAATGATCTCACTTTAGTAACATTAATGAGATCATAAAAGACAAACCCAACTTAAAGTTCTTCTCAGCGAAAGCCCAAACCAAGGTTTATTTTTTTTTGCTGATCTGTGGTAATCTGTGAAAGTTTGTGTCGTCTTCTGAGCTTTTGAACCAATGGCTGAACTTTCATCTTCATCTGTATTTAAAAGAATTTTATGATCAGCTGTGCCAATACCAACACTGAAGGTGTACATGCGTCTATAAGTATCCTCATGTCAATAATGACTTTGAGGCTTTCTCTGTGCTCAACACCACCTGAAATGGAAGATTGTAGTTGCTGGTATCAAGGAATTAAAGTCACTTTGCCCGAAAAGAGGCTGTATAAGTTCAGGGTTTAATACTGTGGGAGACACTCGCCATTGCAACAAGCTATTGAAGTTTTTAACAACCTCCTCAGAACCCGAATTAAAGCTATTCTCTAAAATAAAGAAGGTTGGGATTTTGTCAAGTTTTCGCCACTGGACTTCAGTGTTGTTCATCCCCATTAGAAGCAATAAGTTGATTGTTTTGATCTGTAACAAGATGGTGTTAAAAAGCTGCCTGTGCTTCTTTATGTGTTAGAATTTATCAGGTTAGAAAAATAAAATTGTCCAGTGTCCCAAATGGCTTTACTTTTCATTTTCTGACAAAATAATTATTAAAAAAAACATAGTTAAACATGAATCATATTTTGTGATATGCCATTTGCCATTGGACTTGGACACATGTTAAATACACTACTCTCCCTAAATAATTTCTCAGCTTGTCTTTTCTTCAAAAGTAGGTTGAGAAAGTGAGTATTGAGGCGTTTAGAAGTCAGTGGGAAGTTAAAGTTTCAAACTATAAGAGAACACAGTCAAAAAAATCAGTTAAGAGTGAAAAACAGTTTGCAAGCAGTGTTGGTACAAACCTAATTTTGACCTAAACAATGCATTGACCTGATGCGTCAGGTGCTTACTGGACCTAAAAAATCATGATTTAAAACTTAATATATTTAAGACTTTTTGAGGGATGGTCTGAGTTTGCAATCGGCCTTACTCATTTAGGTTTATCCATTGTGAAGAGGTTCTTTAATGTTTGACCAAAGTTTCATTTCAGCAGTGAAACTTATTGTCTTAAATGAACATCTGCCCATCTGTAAGATGGTGCTCCTTTGTTCTTCTTTTAAAAAAACGATGTACTGTCCAACATCATGCACTTTCAAAAATACCTTCTTTTGGGATTACCAGACAATGTTAAAAAAAAAATGTAGGTACCCCAACAGCAGCTGGGATTTGTGAGTGAAAAGAGTGATGCCACATACACTGCCAGTCAAAAGTTTGGACACACCTTCTTATTTAATGGTTTTTCTTTATTTTCATGACTATTTACATTGTAGATTTTCACTGAAGGCATCAAAACTATGAGTGAACTCATATGGAATTATGTAGTAAATGAAAAACTATGGAATAAGTCAAAACATGTTTTAGATTCTTCAAAATAGCCACCCTTTGCTGTGATTACTGCTTTGTGCACTCTTGACATTCTCTGGATGAGCTTCATGAGCTTCATTTTATTTTTTGACCATAAAGGCCTGATTGGTTCAGTCTCCTCTGATCAGTTGATGTAGAGATGTGTCTGCTACTAGAACTCTGTGTGGCATTTATCTGGGCTCTAATCTGAGCTGCTGTTAACTTGCCATTTCTGAGGCTGGAGACTCGGATGAACTTATCCTCAGCAGCAGAGGAGACTCTTGGTCTTCCTTTCCTTGGGCGGTCCTCATGTGAGCCGGTTTGGTCGTAGAGCTTGATGGTTTTTGCGACTGCATTTGGGGATACATTCAAAGTTTTTGCAATTTTCCAGACTGACTGACCTTCAGTTCTTAAAGTAATGATGGACTGTCGTTTCTCTTTACTTAGCTGATTGTATCTTGGCATAATATGGATTCTAACAGTTGTCAAATAGGGCTGTCAGCTGTGTACCAACCTGACTTCTGCACAACACAACTGATGGTTCCAACCCCATTAAGAAGGCAAGAAATTCCACAAATGAACCTTGACAAGGAACACCTGTGAAGTGGAAACCATTTCAGGTTCTATCTCATGAAACTCATTGAGAGAATGCCAAGACTGTGCAAAGCAGTAATCAAAGCAATGGTGGCTACTTTGAAGAATCTAAAATATAAAACATGTTTAGACTTTTTCACACTTTTTGTTTACTCCATAATTCCATGTGTTCATTCATAGTTTTGATGCCTTCAGTGAGAATCTACAATGTAAATAGTCATGAAAATAAAGAAAGACCATTAATTGAGGTGTGTCCAAACTTTTGATTAGTAGTGTACATACAATTACTGCACTTCTTTTACGATCTTTTCTTTGATTTGCAACCTGTTGCAACACTACAACTTTGCTCTCTGTAACGTTGCATTTTCAGTTATCTAGAGTTTTAAAAAGAAAATATATAAAGTATTGATGGCACACAAACTGATTTACCTGTTAACAGTTTTTTTTTTTTTTTTATACCGAGCAGATAGAAATCTGCTTGGCCTTTATTTTTATGCGAAGCATTATTGAAGAGTTGCGTTCTGGAAGCAGATCACAGCTGTTGTCCTTTTGTCATTTTCTTTAGCTAAAAAAGGTTTTAGTCTGAACACACCAGTTTGTCTCAACTTGCAGTAACACCATATGAAAAATGTGTGCATGCCAGTGTTAACAAAATACTGTATGTCTCGACTAAATTATTCCTCATGCAGATTCATCCTACAGTTGTGCTTGTTGTTGTTTGTCTTTTAACCTCTGATGAACCAGTTTCCTCTCTTTTCAGCCCCTTTCCCTGCTTTCTCTACCCTCCCCTTCTCCCTGTGTCACCCAGTCATTTAACCATTGCAGTGTTTCTTTAATGTAGGGCTACATTCCAAAAAGCAAATGGGAGATGGACACATCCGAGGCCAAACTTGGTAGGTAATCTGTTTTCTTAGTAGCCTAAGCTTTTACCTCCTGTAATAGAGAGGTTTCTACATGAGAACAGTGTAGTTCAAGTCAAACCGTTTCTGCTTATGATGTCTTGTAGCCATGTATTGGTTTAATCTAATCATGTATGTATGCAAATTATGTATTTTACAGCCACCACTGTGAGAAAAAGTGGAATTATATCACTTTGTCAGGTGTCATTGTTCATGTTGTGATGGTAAATTAGGAGATGCTTCAAATTTAACATACTCTGCTAAAACCCACTTTTTGTCATTGACTTGAGAACACGTGTGTCTTAAAGGTCCCATATGTTCAAAATCCATTTTTTCTATGTGTTATGCTTTTGATAAGCGTGGGTGTGGAATTTTAAAGTCGTGTTTTGTACAGAAATTCCTCTGGCCTCCTCAACTAAGCGATTTACAAACCATTTAGAATTACTCAACAATGCTCTACTGCTGCTCATTCTAAGTGAGTAGCTGCCTGCAGCTCTGCACCACTGAACTAGTGATTTTAAAAGAAAATCACCAAACTCTAGTTAAAAACAACGGCTGTGCTGTGAGTTCTGTGATATTTTCCTGCCACATTATCGCTCAGAGGGAGTTTGAAGCTAAATAATCTTTTAAGTCTTTGTCAGCTGCTATACAGTGAACTGGTCAAAGCCAAGGCGGGGAGAGTCTTCTTCCTGAAAGGAACGTGGACAGGATTTAAAGCTACAGACACAGAAACAGCCTGTTTGTGTGACGAGTTTGAAGCAGAAAGTCTGAGTTAACAAAGAAAGTTGAAAACCACCTTCATACCTGTTAACGCTGAGGTTTGAGTTTTTGTCGAGCCCAATTACACAAAGAAAGTCTGACTATGTCAGACTATGTCAGACTGTCTTTGTAGTTCACCCTCTGATCTGATAAATGCCGTAAACACCAGAAAAGGTGTGTGTGTTAAAATAGAAGTGTCCCGTCATAATTTATTGATTATCGGTCCGAGTCTGTATCGAGTGAAGTCTGGGTTGGGACTTTGGTCGCCATCCGCCAGTTAGTGACCAAGAGTCTAGCATGTGGTGGATTAAATGAAGCCTCCATTCAGAGAATTTTACGTCAAGGAATTTTCATGATTGAATTACTCGAATAACTCAAGGAATCGTTTCAGCCCTAGAAACAGCACAATATGGGACCTTTAAAATATGATGAAATGAACAAAGAAAAAGAAAATATGCCACAAAATCTGTAAAAAGCATTGCTATAACAGAAAATACTGATTGACCAGAGTTTTTTCATAGACAGGTGAATGCTCAGATGTTGAGGTTAAAGTTTTAATGGGTGGGCAGAGGTGACCTGAACAGCAATCTTCCATTTATACAGACAAGTTGGACGGTCTGAGCGGCGGAGGGAAGAGGAAACGTGAAGACATGGCAGGCCTGGAGGACTACCTTCAGCTGCCGGACGACTATGCCACACGCATGTCTGAACCGGGGAAGAAAAGGGTAAATTTACATGCTGGGAGAAAATACCACATTTTGTATACAGCCACTCAAGGGTTTCTTTTTTCCACCTGGGCAGCTTTTATCATACTAAATGATAGAGCTGGACCCGAATTCAGTCGTTGTGGTGTATCCCCTGTGTCACGCGGACCTGCCAACCCTGACGTCACACTTAACTTTACCCATGTTGGTAAACAGAAGACAAAAGCCAAAGACGGAGATATCCATGCTAATGCTATGCTAATGTTGTCGGACTCCGACGATGAACACCCTGAGAAGCAAGATCAAAGTTCGAAAATGAGAAATTCCGATGAACTAAATATTCGGATATTCGTCATTAATTGGGCCCTAATATCCAGAGCCCAGAAATTGCATTTCGGACCAGCCCTACTAAATGAAGAATGAGGTCACTAAATTATCCGAAAAGATTCTCATTCATCTATTTCTTGCTCATAACAAGACGCCCTCCTTGTTCTCCTTTCTGCTCAGGTTCGCTGGGCTGATCTCGAAGAGCAAAAGGATGCAGATCGAAAGCGAGCTATTGGTTTTGTGGTGGGTCAAACGGACTGGGAGAGAATCACGGACGAGAGTGGCCAGCTGGCACAAAGAGCTCTCAACCGCACCAAGTATTTCTAAGAAGAAAATGCTTTGCCTTTTTTTCCAGCTCATTTAAAGGTATGTATGTTGGGTTTTTTTGTGGTACGATGTTGTTAGAAGGCTGCAGATGCACCTTGTGGCTGTTAAAAGTTAGAAAAGTGATTGTGTCTGTGATGTGAACAACTGTCTGAATTCTGTCATTTGAAATATCTGTTGATCGGGACACAGTTGAAGCAGGTTTTTACGACGTGCCCTTAAATGTTGGTAAATGCAACTGAGATTAGAAAAACAGCAAGAATATGGAAAATCATTTCACAAAATATTTGGCTAGTCCAGCAGTCTTTCACCAAAGCTTCTTCAAAATTAACCTCATTTTGCTATTTCCAAAGCATAGAGTTTTATTCAATGAAAACATTTGTAATGATCCACATACAGTTAGCAGAATGTATAAATTATGAAATTAAACAGCTTGATTTCAGTGAGTAAATAAAAAAACAACAATAATTATTATTGCAAAAGATTAACTTGTGTTGAAACCTAAAACAAATCTGACAAATTTACCAGTGAAATCTTTTTCTTTCCACAGGTGTCCAGAATGTGAAAACACTGAAGCTTATTTGGTGGTGAAGCATCCACTGAGGTGATTCCACCAACACTTCTTCTCAGTTAATGTTTTAAGAAGGATACGATATCAATTCTTTCTCTGTTATCTGGATATTCACCAATGATTTTGTAGTTTATAATTCTGTGCTGCTTCTGGTCACGCGTCCCGCTCTGTCTGTTGCTGTTTTATACTGTTACTACTTCATGAACTGTGTACCTGTAGTGCTGTTTCTCCATGCATAGTTGGAAACAATAAAAGTTTGACAAAAATAGAAACTTCTTATTGGAGTTGTCAGTGGATTTTCATGATCAGGAAGCTGTATGTGGCTAATTTAGAATTATAGAGACTGAAAGGTAAGTTTTGTTTTTGTCTTTGTTGACTTGGTGAATTCACATGAGAATTTCTTAAATCAAGACAAATTCCAGTGGCAAAATGTCACATAATTTGTTTTAAATGTGTGTGTATAACTTCCTAGAATATCTATAGATGCTGCTGAGAAATAGTTGCAGTGAAGCAGAAGCTTTAAGCCCAATTTGAAATCAGACTAGTCGCAGGAATTGGTTCAGCTTGTGGCTTGTACCCAGACTTGGTTTGTAATCTGAGTGCAGAACCACAAACTTTAACTCAAAGTTCAGTAGCGATCACATATTTTACAAACCGCTTATGAATCAATTCATTATTTAACTTGGCTGAAAACAAGTAGTGGCAAAATGATTTGTGGACAATCTGCAAGTCATAAAAAGGTGTTTTTGCATAGAATATCTGTTACAACTGTGTAGTGGCATACTTTAGTTTGTCCATTTAACTCTTTTCCTTGCATTGACAGGAAGAAAATACAAGGTCCCAGATTGAAGTATGCTTGTAGAAATATTGTCTGACTGCAGTTGTTTTCAGAACTGGCTGGTGAAAATATTTGATTCCAGAAAGCATTCGATTCTTGATGGATACAACTGCAATTTTTCCTTGTCGACACGTAGTAGCCCACAATCATTCAGTGAAAACCTGGTTTTGTATGTGTTTTTTCAAAAAGCTCAAACTGAAATCCCTCATTTAAGAATGTGTGCTGAGCCTTAGTTTAGTTTTGCACAGAAGCAGCCATTGGAGCTTGAAGGTTTCTTGAGAAAGTCTCTACCTGCTATGAACACCTGCATTTGTATCACTCTTCCTTGCAGATCCTCTGAAGCTCTTTTAGATCCGACTTCTGTCCACAGAGTTCTGTTTTCTCATAGTTTGTTATGCCATTAATTTACCCATCTGTGAGAACTTTGTCAATCCTTTTCCAACAAGACAGCTAAACGGCTGGTTCTATGGCAGTGCCCAAGTTTGAACTAGTTCCAAAGAACCGTTTGGGAGCTAGTTTTACATGGTCACAAACACTTGCATGTTCTTGGACCAAAAACCAGTTAGGTGAGGAGCTTAGGGCAGGACTGTTGTGATTTTTCAGGCATTTTTTTTTTTAAAGCAGCTGGTCGGCTTATCCAAAGAAAAAAAAAAATTGTCGGTTGAGACATATGGTCAAAGAAGTAGGGTGTGGAAGGCTGATGGTTTGTCTTCTTTTACTGATCATAAGATGTTGATGTTTGATGATGTAATATCACCGTCTGCCGTATCTACTGTAAATGCTGTTGAAACACTTGGTTTGCAACGGCATTTACAGATGCTAACTAATATCAAAACATCAAACAAACGAGAAAATGAGACCAATAATGACCTTGTTGGATTTCCAACAGCAGTCCACGGTACATAAAAGTGTCTGATTGCTCCATGGTCCTTGACAGAAGTTCAGAATGAACTAGGGGAGCTTCAGTAATGATGAGCACCCGGTTCACAACATATGACAACTGTGGTGCCAAGATAGTCTGACTACCTTCATACTAGACTGTGTAGTCACTCAATTGTGGATGTTGTTGACCGAAATCATATGCAGCAGCACGTCAGGTTTCCAACCAGCCAAAAACAGCTCGTGTCAACCCGCTGTTCAGATCGCTTCACTGGCTTCTAGTTGCTGCCCACATAAAATTCTGAACTCTTGACAATTGCATTCAAAACTAGAACTAGCTCCCTCCCACTTGAACTCTCTCATTCAGGTCTACATTCCCTCCTTCCAACAAAAGGTGCCTGTTCCAAACACCATAATAAGGCTGGTGGATAGCTAGACTCTTCTCCTCTGTGGTTCCCCGGTGGTGGAACGAGTTACCAAACTCTGATCTGTAGAATCCTTCTCATTCTTTAAGAAAGGACTAAAAAGCCAGCTTTTCACCGAACAACTTTGCACTTGACAGACTGAAAAAAACAAACAAAAAAAACAACAGTCCTATTCTGCACTGCCTGTAGACACCAAGGTCCTGTTATCACACTTGTTTAATGACTCTTATCCAGGTTGTTTTCTCCTGACTATATCCTTGCTTGTGTTGTGTCTACTCTCAGATGCACATCACTTTGGATAAAAGCATCTGCTAAATAAAACTATAGAATTGTAGATCATTTAAGTAAAACATAATCTCCTTTCCTCTTGAAAAGAGGGACCAGCTAATGGAAATAAGAAAGGAAGCACTGAAGCAGAAAATGTTAAAGGGGTTTGACTACATTCTGAAGTGAGCCCAGTTTAGACTCAACCACTGTGATTATCGTGGTTAATCTGCGACAATAAATGGATGTGCTTTCATTTTTTAAGCAAATTTTACATTTGCCAACTTTGCACCATTGGATCCAGGCTCCCAGAATTTTCACACATCAGCAAATTTAATGTGGATCATCATGACTGTTACCGGACCAACTGAAGACAAAGCAAATTCTAACAAATCACATCACTCCTGATGAAGACGATTTTTAATTTGCCCAATGGACAACAAGTCTCACAGTATATCGTTTGGAAAATGAATGAATGGATCCATATGGTGAGTATGGAAGAGAGAAAGAAGCATTTTAACAGTTTCAGGAATTTCTGTTTGTGTATATCCTGTAAATTTATCATTACATTTGTCATTAATGAACTCTGTCCTTGAACATTAAACATTTTCTTTACTTGGTGTGGACCTTATTTTGTGTTTATTACAGAAAAATATCCACCGAGAAAAAAAAAACAGAAAATATGATCTCTGTGACCAGAGGACATTTCACTGGTAAAATCCTGCAAAATATGTATTATTGCTATGTAATGTGTTTCATATAGCAAAGTACATATTACATCAAACCACCCCAATGAGGCAACAATAACAGCTGAGAATGTCTGTGACATATTAAGACTCCACTGCCAACAGTCTGGCACATTCATGTCCTTCACTTAACAGATGGCTCAGCTATTTTACAATATTGTTTGTGTTTACATGAAGACAAAGCAGTTTGCTGACCAAGAAATGAGTAAGTCCACATTGTGACAATAACCGCTGTGGCACGTTAATGTCTTCTGCGTGGTTCCTATCCAGCGTGTTGGCTTTTGAACTCTGCTGGTACGTCGCTGTCCAGTTTACAGATCACCTTGTAGATCGCTTTCTTCCAGGACGGATCTCGATCCTTCCCCATTGAAATGGCAATGTAAAACTCTCTCAGTGTAATCTCAGCAACTTCCAGGAATCTCTCAGGGACCTGTGAATCCAAATGAAATCTTATCAGTTAAGACCTTTTACACTCATGCTATTCACTCAGTCAACTTAGTAGATTGTGTTTTATATACACTACCATTGAACAGTTTGGGGTCACTTAGAAATGACCTTATTTTTGAAAGAAAAGCATTTTTTTAAGTGAAGATAACAGTAAATTAATCATAAATCCAGTCTAGACATTGTTAATGTGGTAAATGACTATTCTAGCTGCAAACGGCTGATTTTTAATGGAATATCTACATAGGGGTACAGAGGAACATTTCCAGCAACCATCACTCCTGTGTTCTAATGCTACATTGTGTTAGCTAATGGTGTTGAAAGGCTAATTGATGATTAGAAAACCCTTGTGTAATTATGTTAGCACATGTATAAAAGTGTGAGTTTTCACGGAAAACATGAAATTGTTTGGGTGACCCCAAGCTTTTGAACGGTAGTGTAGATAATCATAATCCGGCCTGCAAATCCAGGTAAGTAACAAACACCAACAGGCTGTGGTTACTTGTAAACAATATTCAACCAGTTTAAGTTATCGAGATTAATTTCATTCCACATGACTATATACCCTAGTAAGTTTTTCTAACATTTCAGTGTGAACCTTAAGGTTTTTTACAGTATTTTCCTAATGTCAAAACAGCTTTGTGTTATAATTCATGTGTTGGGAAGATTAAAACCTGCTTTACTGTGCAGTAAAGATTATAATATGGTGGACACCAGTGATTCTCCACCTGGGAGACACAAGATCATTTCTGCAAGGGTTTTGGAGAAAAAATGAAATGATAATAGGGATACCCTGAACTGAGTTCTTTTTTTATATAAACATATTTTAAGTTTTATTTGCCATTTCTTTTGGCCAATGAACCAATCTAAGTCACATATTATTTAGTGTCTGCCGATCCGATACCATTTTCCTTGTAAACACATCCTTCATGCATTGTGGATTAACTATAGTATCTGGTTCAGGTATCAGTTGGAGTCTCATGTTGGCCAGCAGAGAGAATTGTGAGGATTTAGCTAGTAAAGGGGCACCATGACAAAGTCTTCGCTGGTGCTTAATGACCTCCAGTCAGCGCTCATGTTTTAGACAAGCCAGGATAAATTAAGACAGCATTCCATTAGATTTCCCATAAATCTGCAAGATCAACTCGTACCAAACGCCCACTGTGCTTAGTTTGTGTTATCAGTTGCTAATTACAATACTGATTATTTATTTTTGGCAACTTTTTAAACAATTAAATCCAGTCTTTATTTTGGGGCTTTTATTCAGCAGTATTGACAGCTGTAGAAACATTTACTAGCTAACATATTGGATGACTGTGGAGCAATGGCTTCTCAGAAAAAGTATTCCAGCTCAAGACTCGGAGCAAAAGGAGGTACCTGAAGGTGGTTCACCTGAAAGGCTGAACATCAAACCAAGAAGCACAAGGTGCAACGCCCAGCAAACTACGTGCTCCTACCGCTGTGGAGTGTGCTGCATTCACGTGCACACACACCCTAATTCAACCCCGTTCATTTCACCATTTCCCAGCACAAACATCTAAGTTGTTGCTAAGCTGTGGGATTTGCATTAATCATACAGCAAAAGGTATTAAACCACTCTCCAACATACAGAGCATCTACTGTTCATATGGTGATAAAAATGTACCAGCAGATTTTGTTAGTAACCAGTGCTAACAGTTTGTGAACGACTACAACATCGGGATGTTGTGAGTTCATGGATCGTGGTAGAAAAAGTCCTTAAACCGTTACAAAATAGAAAGCCTCAAAGGGACCTGGCTATCTGTTCCATTTCCAAATGAGAGCAGGCGGATTTTCTCTTGCACAGTTGTCTTGTAAACTTCTAGCAAATATCAACCTTGCCTGAAAACCACTGATGGTGGCAGAATTATTTTGGAAAAACTGTTTGTTTTTTTTTTGTTCCTGAATGATCAATCCTTTAAGACCTACCATTGTACAAGTCCACCAGGGCATTTTCTTACATTTTTACATAATGTAGTGCAAATTTTTGATTTTTTTTATTTGCTTTACATCAATGTAACCATTGTATCCCAAGTTTTAATAATATATCTTGACTTATGTCTGAACTACTACAATAAATTGCTTAGAAGTGCAAAAAAACAAAAAAAATCGTTTTTGTTTTTTTCACATATTTCAAAATACAGAAATTGCATCGCTGTATCCCTCAAATTTGTAAATGTAAAACATTGCACAGTATCCTGTGATCTCGTTTATAAAGATTTTTGTTATGTTCGCGTTATTGTGTATTTTTGCAAATCCATCACTGCAGTGAAAAAGCGCTTGGAGACCTGGTGAATGTGTGAAATGTTAGTGTAACTGGCCAGATTTTATAGGCGAAAAGAATGATCGATCTATCTTATCTGGTTTCAGCTCTACCACCAATCAAAAATTAATATGCAATCATAACACCGGCGCTACGCCGGGCTCCGTAGGGTTAATAACTGATTGCTCTGCAGTTTGGTACAAATAGTCACTGTCGTTCAAATTTTAAATGAGCTGTTTCTTCGTCATCATTTGTGCTCCCCAGAGGATGAACGTGTTGTATTTTGGATTTTTTGTGTCAAAAATGTCAGGTTTCCACACCGAACTTTATTTTAAATGGCAAATACTCATATTAATGGCTTTACTGCAGGTCTGTTGCACTGCATTACATTTTCATCATGCAGCTTTGCCTTTTTTAAATTTTCTGTTTGTGTTTTGCAGCTGTAATTTATAAAATGCAATGTTTTAAAGTCTGTTGCACAGCTTACGTCATTCAGAACAAATCTTAAATCCTATATTCTCTCTTAAGTATCTCAACTGTTTAGTTGAACAAACTCCTTGACCTTCAGTGTTTCAGAAACAAAAACATTACCTTGGACTGTAAGCCTCTTGCTTTTCAATTATTTTATTTATTTTATTTTGTACCATGCTTCATATGGTGTGTAATCATTAAATTATTTCCATTTTTTGTTTAAAAATTATGTTTAAGATGATCCTTCTGTTAATAGGCCATATGGCTTTTCCTTTACGGATACATTGCAGCAACTTTTCAAAAGACTAAAAATGACATGAAGTGACTTTTTTTTTCTGAATTCCATCTCCACAACAAAAGCTGTGATGAATATTTGAACTTTAACCCTCCTGTTGCCCTCATTTACGGGCGACAAAAAATATTGTTTCTTTGTTTGACAAAAATCCAAAAATTCTGCAAAAAAAATCCCCAAATTTCTGAAAATTTGCAAAACCTTCAGGAAGAAAATTCCAATAATTCCTAAAAGTTTCCATTAAAAGTTTTGTTTTTAAAAAAATTCCCAAAAAAGAAAATTCTTGTAAATATTTTCAAAAAATGAGTAAAAATCTTCCAAAAAAATCCTAAAAGTATCTAAAGTCATTACATATATATCAGTAAAGACATGTAATTACATATATATAATTCGCTGGATTTTGGTTGATTTTTTTGCGAATGGTCTTAAGAGACATTTTTAACATTTCTTTTTTCCACCAAAAAATGTTCAAAGATTTCCCAAAAATGTTGAAAATGTGGACATCAAAAGTTTCACTGTGAAAATTTTTTTTTTTTTTTCCACATTTTTAAACTTTAAACCGGGTCAGTTTTGACCCGCAGGACGACATGAGGGTTAAACAATAAAAAACGACACTTTAAAATAAATTGAACAGAAACTGCTACAGTTGTGCTCATAAATTTACATACCCTGGCAAAATTGATGAAATATTGTCTTTTTTTTTTTTTTTTTTAAAGAAAATATGTTTAGGTGGTGTGTAGATAATGGATGGAAGGGTCTGATCGTAGAAAAACTTTTCTTTCATTTTAGGGTTAGTGGTCAGACAAAGTTATTTATTGTTTTTGCTCTGATCCTTCATGTTTTCATTAAAGAATGGTACATAGTTCACAAATTCTGCCAGGGTATATAAACTTATGAGCACAACTGCAGCCATTTCTGTTCAATTTATCTTAAAGTGTCTTTTTTTTTAATTTGTGTAAAGTTCAAATATTTATCACAGCTTTAGTTTTGGAGATAAAATTCAGAAAAAAAGTCACTTTGTGTGATTTTCTTTATTTTGAAAAGTCGCCGATATTTATCCGTAAATGAGGCAATTTTTTTTTCTTTTTTACACTTTTGCAAATAAAAAAGGTAATTCATCACTTAACTACTTTTTCAGGTTGTTTTATTATACATTTCTAAATGATACACCTTATGGCTCAGATTTCAGGCAGCATGTTATTCAATTTGATTTAAAAAAAAAAACGTAATGTGATAACCATGTGATTTCTTTTAATTTGAAAATCCATAAGGCCTATTAACAGAAGGATCACCTTAAACAATATTTATTTTTAAAAATGGTAATTATTTAATGATTAGACACCATATGAAGAATGGTACAAAATATATTAAACATAACTATGTCCTATATCAAAGTACTGTGACATAACTTATACAGTAAACGAAGCCTGATTTAATGTCTGTTTATATTTTTCCTGCAAATCCCCATTTAATATCATATGAAGTTCTTAATAACTCATCTTCAGTCCACTTCTCACTGCTGTTTTATTACAGTATAACAGTTGGAACCATATTGGGTATTAAAACTGTTACAGGGTGAACCGATAGCCGAGAGTTTGAGGTTTTCACGTGAGCAGTGAGTCCACAGTTTGATTCACGGCTGGTCGAACCTTCACTGTTGTCATTCTGCTGCTCGCTTTCCCCACAGTTACAGATTTCTCTCTCATAAAACAATGTTCCAGTATATTAAGTCTGCAGTAGATCAGCTGCTTGATATGTCGACCGACCTGTGCACATAAATATGTCGACACATTGAACTGCATTATGACTTTCTGAATACACACCACATCTGTTCACCTCTGTTAACATCTCACAGTCTGTGGAGAAACCCTAAGAGAAACAAAGACTTAATAACGTATTACTGGTTTTGTGATGTTTAGTACACCAGATAAATCCTAATCCCATTCATCCTTGCCCCTTTTTTCTGTCTCATTTCATTTTTCCCTACTAGCTACTAAATTAAGCTATTTATTTAAGCAAAATACCAAAAGGAACTGAATAAATGTGACATCTGTGCTATAAATAGGTGGAAATTGTTGGTACATCTCGAGCTTGAAATGGTAAATCTAGGGGCATTTTATCTCCAAACATTTGCATCCAACTCCTCCGGCTTCTCTCTGTGAAGGTTCTCTGAATAGGTTTGAACATACTGAATGTGATTGAATAGACATGGTAGAAAAGTTTAATAAACCCGTGCAATATTAATACCTATATCAGCATTTTCATTTATATAAGAATCTGTGCAATAACACTGGCATGTGCAAGAATGTTATTTCTCTTTATGTATATCTTGGTTTATTTAGGATGTTATTTATTTTGTACTGCACTTCCTAAGTGGTGCTGTAAGACTGTAAATTTCCTCACTGTGGGATTAGTTAAGGCTTAAATGGTTTTAAAAATGAAGAAATTTAAAATACAAGCATCTACATAAAATTACTCAAGCAGTTTAGTTTTACATCGGTGTGTGAATAAACCTACAAAATGTTTTTTAGTATTAGGATTATTTTTGGTGAATAAATCTTGTAGCACAATTGTTCCTTTATTAAATCTTTAAAATAATAATTGAAGCTGCAGCGTTGGTTGGGTCCTGGCATCCTTGCTGGTCAGCATGGACAGGCTAGTTACACAGCACTTCCTGTTTCATGGCGAAACATCAAAATTCCGTTGGTCGCCATTTCCACACCCTAAGACTTTTGCGGAGCATTTTAATAGCTTTTGATCACCCACGCCTGACCAAATCTGAGCTCTGTCAGGGTCACTCTGTTTGAAAATGTGTAAAAATTGGTCCAAAATATGACTTGTAATACAAAATGGCCAACTTCCTGTAGGGTTTTGGATATTTGTACGTCCTGATGTGTTACAGATGTGTACCAAATTTCATAGCTGTAAGTGAAACGTGGTTCGGGGGCTGAATTTTCATAATATTGCAGAGGATGCTAATGAGCCATTTTGCCACATACGTGTTTATTCCCCCTCAAATATCAAATTGTTAGCCGATCCTGATGTGTACGTAAATTTTCACGTTTTCAAGTATTGTTAGGGGCTCAAAAATGCATTTCTTTCGTCCGAAGAAGAAAGTACACTATCGTTCAAAAGTTTGGGGTCACCCAGACAATTTCATGTTCTCCATGAAAACTTACACTTTTATTCATGTGCTAACATAAACTGCACAAGGGTTTTCTAATCATCAATGAGCCTTTCAACACCATTAGCTAACACAATGTAGCATTAGAACACAGGAGTGATGGTTGCTGGAAATGTTCCTCTGTACCCCTATGGAGATATTCCATTAAAAATCAGCCGTTTCCAGCTAGAATAGTCATTTACCACATTAGCAATGTCTAGACTGGATTTCTGATTCATTTAATGCTGTCTTCATTGAAAATAACTGCTTTTCTTTCAAAAATAGGGGCATTTCTAAGTGACCCCAAACTTTTGAACAGTAGTGTAGGTGTGTGAATAAACCTACAAAACATTAGGATCACTTCTGTTAAATAAATCTTATAATTGCCCTTTAAAAATCTTTAAAATAATAATAGTAACTAAAGAGGAGCTGCAGATATTTGCTTTGAGACTTTAGAAATACAAGAACAGATTCATGTTTTAGTGCCACACATGATTATACTGACACTAAGACAAACATCTGAGTGACAGTTCAGGATCTCTGCTCCCCAACAGGCTGCCAGTGTTTTGTACTTTCACCGTAAAGCAGTAAAAGTCGTGCGTTTCTTCTCACCTGGAAGTCGTTGGCCTTGTTGTAGTGCATGTTAAGAGCTCTGAAAAGTTCTGATTCTCTGCCCACAGCCAGACGCCGGACATCGGCCACCCCCTCCATCAGAGCGTGACGGGCGAACTTCTCCATCTGGATGTAGTAGAACTCTCTGAAGTTACTGAACCACTTGATGAGCTGGGAGGTGATGCAGCGCGTGAACTGAGACAGGAGAACAGGTGAGTGCAGGTAGGAAAGGGTCGTTTGAATTACTCTCATTTGTCTTTATGGTGGGAGCACACTTTGAAAGTGAATAAACTGTAATTTACCACGTCACTGTGTTGTGGTTCTTTTGGCTTTTTCTTTTGGTTCTGTCACATTTTTAGTCACTGTGGGCTCATTTTTCACTGCAATATAAAAGTCCTGCACATGTATGGAAACAACACAACCATGACTAGACGAAGAGAGAACTCAAAACTGTCTTTAAAAATCTAATAATTCTGGAAGCATCATTTACAACATTTTCAATGTGCCCTTAGCTGCTACCAACACAGAGGGGGCAAAAAAGATATTGGCTTCACATACTCTACATATTTCACTGTTTTGCTTCCATACTTCTTTCCTATTTGCTCTGTATAAACACAGCCTGCAGTTCAGCCTGATTCAGCCAAATAGTGTTGACTGCTGGTTGTGCTTAAATCAATCCGAACTTCTTGGTTGCGCTGAAGAACGCAAATTTTTTTTATAGAATTTGTGTAGTCTCTGCTTTTTTTTTTTTTAAGCTAATTTTAAAATGGGACATATAATAGAGGGATTTTAAATAAAAGTCCTGATTTTTAGCTGAGATCTGCTTCATTTTCTGAACAGAACAGCATGTCACACATTCATACATTCATCAAAAAGTTGAAAATCTCTATTTTTACCGTTTCTGGCTTTGATAAAAGGTGTTAAGTTGGGCATAAGATAACATGCTTTTCAATGTGTTTTGAGTTTAATAGGCTTAAAGATGATATAATGTTGTTGATCTTAATACAATTTCTGAATGTGTTTTGAAAAAAAACGTTAATTAACCAAAAGATAATGGAGCATGTTGCACATTAAGATAAGATCTACTCTATTCATCCCAGAGTACAATAAATAATGGTTAGTGAAATATGCACAATTACAGAGGTCAGTAATTAAATAGAAACCAAAAAAAAAAAGAACGCAAAGTGTCTAAGTGGATGCCAAGGGATAGAATCTAAAAAGAAATAAAATAAGTACAAAATGTAAACTG
Organism: Amphiprion clarkii; assembly: GCA_027123335.1. Taxonomy (NCBI): domain Eukaryota; kingdom Metazoa; phylum Chordata; class Actinopteri; family Pomacentridae; genus Amphiprion; species Amphiprion clarkii. The sequence continues at coordinate 29,927,681 of CM049579.1, read as the reverse complement.
TAATTGAAAGTAAACAAATGTATTGCACAGAAATATTGCACTTGACAATGATGATACTGACAGTGAGACTATTGCAGAAGATATAGAAAAGTCCAATTATATTGGCCATGAAATGGAATGAGTACATTAAAGACAACTGAATATTATGTTTTGAGATTTCTCTCTCAGAATGAAAAGCAACACCAGTGCTGCTGACAGACAAAATAACTTCAGTAACACTGCAAAAAAACATGAATCTGTAGATTTACGGTAAAAAAAAAACATTAAAGTTACTATTCAGTGAATAAAAATGACATACTGAAATGGTGCGTGTAATTTGCACATATTTTCTCACCTGTACGTCGTGGAAACACATCTTCAGCACCAGAGAGCTCGGGTAGCGAGTGTAGAAGAACATGAGCTTTGCTTTCTTCAGATGGTTTGTGGTCAGACCCTCCTAAAATACACCAGTGTTAAGGATAAAACACATGCTTGTGTCATATCTACTCTCAGATGTACATCGCGTCAGATAAAAGTGTTTCCTAAATGAAACCACAGAATTGTAGAACAGTCTGATTTTCTTAAGACATTTTTTCTTGAAGGAATCACTACAAATCGGGACTGATGGTAGAAACGTAATTTCCTGCTTTGGAAAATCAAATGGAGCCCTTATTAAGGGTTGTCTAATCATCAGTTAGCCTTTCAACACCATTAGCTAACACAATGTAGCATTAGAACACAGGAGTGATGGTTGCTGGAAATGTTCCTCTGTACCCCTATGGAGATATTCCATTAAAAATCAGCTGTTTCCAGTTAGAATAATCATTTACCACATTAACAATGTCTGGACTGGATTTATCATTCATTTGATGTTATCTTCATTGAAATAAAAAGCTTTTCTTTCAAAACTAAGGACATTTCTAAGTGACCCGAAACTTTTGAACAGTAGTGTGCGTCGCTTCAGACAAAAGCGTCTGCTAAACGAAACTGTAGAAACTTCTGAAGGATACATTCAGCATGTACAGGTTGTTCTTCACCAGGCTGTCCGACTCGATCTTCACGTGAGGAAGACACAGAGTCTCCAGAAGCATCGGATCCACAGACACAGTGTGAATCTGTGGACTTCTCACCGATCTGGAGTTGACCTTCGATCTTACTTTGACCGAATTCCAATGCGTATCAAACGCCTCAAACTTCGACTGAGCGACTTCCGGCAAACATTTGTGGTTCTTCTCTGATACTTGACCCTCACGCTGAGCCGAGTCGTGGCTGAAGGTGTTTGGAGATTTGGGACGATGGCGAGGTTTCAGCCTGGACTGGAGGACAAATTTGTTGGATGTTTCCACGTTAGGCTTCTGCAAAACCAGAGATAAAGCTTCTGTCTGAACATCTGGTACCTCTGTAGCCCCGCAGCAAGGAAGTTTATTATCTCTACATGCTGACGACTGAAGATCCATATCGGTCTCTACGTTCTCCACATCGTTAGTCTGTAGCAGTGGCATGCTTTTGAAAATCGAGTCCACGCTTCTGCTCACAGCTCTGGACAGTTCATGCTTTAAAACGTCTGCCATCAGCTTTATCCGATCCGGTTTGGACTGAAAGTAGCTCATGAGCTTCACCTTCTTCCACCCTTGATGTTTTCTACTTTCAAACTCACAGTACGGGTCAGTAAACGCGTCACTCTGAGATGTTTCAGGAGAATCTCTGGGATATTTCTCCTCCTTGCTGCTGTCTGTGGTTTCACTTCTTTCATCTGTGTGACTGAATCTTGTTCTGAGCTGTCTGAGGTTCTGTTTTCTTGTTGCCCGACTTTGACTCGATGCACTTCGGTCCAAGTGTTTCAGATTTAAAGGCAGCTCTTCGGTTTCTTCTTCCTGCACACAGTCCTGATCTGCTGTCACACCTGAGCAGCACAAACCAGGAGAGCCGGTCATACCTTTGATGATATTTTCCACTCTTGCTCGCTTTGCCTGGCGACCGCTGTTCAGGTTCCAGTCCTGGTGGAGGTAGGGGTTGGGTAAATGTCCAGCGGTGTCGTCTCTGGATGAACTGAGCTGGTTGGAACAGATCAGACCAGAAGCTGCGTCTCTGGTGCTGTAATAAGAACCATCGGGTAGCGTTTTCATGCTCTCGCCGTCTCTGTGGAAAGTTGCAGAAACACTTAATGCCTCTGAATGTGACGGCTGAAACGAGGAAAGGTGTTCTACAGTGGAGCCGTCCAGGCAAACGCTGCTGGAAGAGTACATGCCTTCGCTCCAGACGCTTTGATTCATGCTTGCTAGGTTAAAAAAAAGGGCAAAAATAATTAACAAAAAAAAAATACATTTTGTGGAAACATTGATTGTCTGATTTATTTTTAAATTAGTTTGTGCTAAATTGTACACACATCTGATTGACTACTTGGCAGATTTAGTTGCATACACAGTTTTTTAAAGTCAAATCAGTTGCTCATAAAGCACATTTAAAGCAGAAAAAACAAATCAATCCTATGAATTAATCTCACAAATTTAAATATTGAGTGCCATTTATGATGTGAATTTACATGAGTAATTTACATGTTAAGAATTAAAACCCTACAAAAATCATCTTAAATAAAGTAATGGTTTATTGATGTTCTATATACAGCTGTAGATTTCCTTACAATTTTCTTAGTTGTTTCATGTTAAATTTAAAATTTCAGACCTGATTTTCAACAAAACAACAAAAACCCAACAAATTATTAAAATGATTAAAAATGATACAAGTATTGAAGAATCCAGATGCAATATAAACAGCTGCTAACCTACCTGCTTGGTTCCTGAAAGGTCCAGAGGATGCTGCAGGTCTGGAGGCTGCAGGAGGAGGAGGATCAGTTATTTGTAGTGGTCCAGCTGAGAGCTCCTTCAGAAAACAAGAGGTGTGGCCACATAACATTAAATATATTATAAATGTGACACGCAATGTGAAGAATTAGTAAATATGTATTAATTAACACTGTTAATTTGTATTTTTGGTCTTTTATTGTGAAATGGAGCTCGTGTGCGTGTTAGTTTTAATTAATTTCAAATGTCTGGCTGCAGTAATAGAAGTTTGCTGCCAAATGTAGGTAATGGTACAATCCTGTTGACCTTAAATTTTACTATGTTATTATGTAAGACAAAAAAGAGTGTTTATTTTACTGTAGTTGAAACTTTTAAAAGTTTTTATTTCATGGTGGGGTAAAGTATGATGAATTTTCAGCCCCATTTCCCGCTGTTTGGTACAGCGTGCCCCCCCTGTCGTCCAGCCGCAGTGGTTCCTCCCAGTTGGGCAGCTCCCGCTCCAGGTCGCTGCGGGCTTCCGTAGTTTCGCATCAGCCGCGGACGGCAGCCAGCCAGCGCGATGTTATCCCGGTCCCCGTGTGTTTACCGGACACTTGGCCGTTCTCTGTCAGCGGCGAACCAGGTAGGAGTAAAGAAACGGCGACATAAGACTGTGTTAGAGCCTCTGGGAGACATTAGAGTTCAGCTAGCCGTTAGCCGCCGGAGCTGGGCCGCTACTACAAGGACGGTCAATGGCGTCGAAGTTAGCTTCTGGTTCGTAGCTTCCTAGTTTGCAGTTAAGGGGAAAGTTAAGGGAAACTTCACTCATATTTTTCCACATTTTAATGACGCAAATCCGTGTTAAATGTATTGAGTTAAACTTTAATGCAGTCTGAAACCTACTTTCACATTTACTAAGCATTTTGTTTGTGTAGATGCAAATAAAAACAGACTTCAGTTTGCTTGTTTTTTGTATGTAAATGATGTCAGACTAGCTCCATATCCAAAAACACCACGTGTTCACTGTTTAATCTGGACTAGATATTCTTACAGAGGTTGACGAGTCTTAGAAACACAATATTTAATCTATAAGATCTTGTATTCTGTTCACAAAGTGCAAAAAACAATGATTTCACTGCTCGTTTTCACTTGTAGATTCCATTAAACAACCTCCAGATCCAAAATCACGCTATAAATTCATCATGTCTGGACCAAATTATCCTACATAGGCTGAAGAATCTTAAAGTTATCATCTCTTACTTGTGAAACCTTTTATTCTGTTTATGAAAAGGCAAAAAAAGGAGAGAAATTTCACTGTTATTTTTTCTCGTAGATTACATCAAACAAGGTCCAGATCTAAAATCGCTGTGTATTAAATAATACACAGTGATTAATACTATTAACTGGCCAGATGTGGACTAAATTGTCCTACAGAGGCTTTATCACACAATCTGTGATTTAGAAAACCTTTCATTTTTTTTGTTAAAGGGCAATAATGCAAGATTTGACTGTTTATTTCACATCTAGACTGTATTAGACCAGCTCCAGATCCAAAATCATGACATATAAACTGGTCAGATCTAGATGTGATGGTCCTAAGGAGCTTAAAGAGGCTTTAAAATAGATTTTCTGCTTTGAGTGCAGTGCGTTTTTCAGCCCTGAAGATTTTATATCTTTCACATAGGAAGTTTTAGAGCTCAAAAATGCTGTGAGGATTAAAAGCACATTTTGAACCACTATCTCCACCAGAAAGTCACAAAAAAGTTCATAGTATGACAGTAAAACTTTGCACGGCTTCATTGAATACACTGAAGTTATTGTTCATTCAAAGTCAGCTGATTCTGAGGAGGTCAGATGAGGACTTTATTCAGATTTTGCATGTAATGACCCTTTTATTTTAGTGGTCTGACATAAGTGGCTCATATGTAACGGAAGCAGCAGCATTTTGACAAACAGAAAGAAGCTTTTACAAATCTGAGAATTAGTTATTGAGCTTGCAAAGGACGGTCTAGTCCAGATTTAACGTGTTTCTGTGTACAGCGGGTTAAATTTCGACCAGGAGTGATGTGGACCAGGTGCACAACAAGCTGCAAAATGTCCCTTTATTGCATAAGTAGAATGCAGAAGTGGGTTTCAGTCAGTGTAAAGGTGTTTGATAAACGTCTAAAAAAATCATTAAGATGTGATTTAGACAACAAAATCAGCTCCTCAATGGTTCCTTGGTTAACATTCCCTTAACTCTTCCCTTAACTTTTCCCTCAACTCCGAAAGCAGAAGCAGTGAATGTGAAGCTAACTTCAGACACCTTCAGCTCATTGACGTCCCACTGACAGTCTGTTGAACATGCAGTTCTATCTCTGGACAGTTAATAAAACTGAAACCTCGGTTAACTTTAGCTTTAACAGCTTCACTAGCTAACATGCTAATAAACTCCGTGTCCCCTGCTAGCTTGTATTTCTGTGTGAAGTGACCGTCTTGACAGGCGAATGTTGGTAAATTACGATGCGGTAGTTGTAAGGCTGAACTGACAGAAATAGCCTTCACCATGCCAGACATGTATGTGCAGGAATAACATAGCTCTGCCCTCACAAGACCGGCAACCTTTTCAATGCTGTAAGCAGGAAACTAAACTGAAACTTGATCTACATCAGAAGGGTCAAAGTCATTTTAGTTCAGGGGCCACATGCAGAACAATTTGATCTGAAGTGGGCCGGACCAGTAAAATAAAAGCATGATAACCTATAAATAACGCCAAATGCTTCCCTTTGTTTTAGTGCAAAAAAATACATTCTGGAAATGTTCGCATTTAATGAAGTATTTTTTTTACAAAGCATTATGAAAAAAATGAAATTTCTTACAGATCACAGTTTATCTGCAAAGACACAAAACATTTAGTCACAGGTATCTGGAACTGAAGGATATAGTATTTTACGTTGTGATCAGAACGACAAAAGTCAGACAATAAAAACAACAAAATATTACAAAAATGAGACACAAAATGACCAAAAATGAGACAAACGGCATGAAGCAAAACAAAGACAATGAATCAGACAAAAGTTACAAACAACAAAAACGATATAAAAAATTAAACACAAATGAGGTCAAAAATGAGAAAAGTGAATAACAAAACAGACAAACAACACAAGCGATACAAAAAAAGCATAAACTGACACAAACAATACACAAAACAACAAATACAGCAAAACACAAAATGACAAAAATAAGATGAAAAACACAAGCGAGACAACAAGGAAACACAAAACGACAAAAACGAGAAACAAAACGATAAAAACGTGAGACAAATGACAAAAAAAGACAAAACAACAAAAACCAGACAAAATATTTTTAAAAATGAGACACAAAATTACAAAAGAACAGTGAGCCATATAGTATTTTACTTTATGATCAAAGCAGCTTCTCAAGATCTAGAAATTATTTTAAATTTACATTCATTTCCACATCTGAGTAGTGATAATGACCACCACAAACCTAAGTAGGAACTATTAATGAAGGTCAAATTATTCCCCTGCCTTTTGTATAAATAAATGTATAAAATTTATACATAAAACATGCATTAGAGTTGTCTCAGTGGATCGACTACAGGGTTCCACCAAACCAAACTCAGTCGTTCTGAAGCTGCTGACACAATATATTTAATGTCTTTGAATATTTTCACAGTAAGGATTCATTTTCACCTCTGTAGTTTTTACACTTTGCAGTGTACACAGGTAATACCGAGTGTGTTTCAGGCCTTTTGTTTGACACGTCCTTGTCTGCTCATGTTGGACGTGTTGTGGAGGTTTCAGTTCTTCTCTGAGGACTCCTCCCTCCTCTGGGTTCCACGTCAGTTGGTTTAGCTTCTGGTCTCTGCTAGAACTAGATGCCCCTCTCCTCTGGAAGCCCTTCCCCTAAAACAAAACTCGTATGACTCATAACATAAAACTTTAGAGCGGCCTGTTCTGTCAGTGCTGGAAAATCCAGTGGTTCAACTGAATGTTAAAAGTGTATATATGCATTTATGAGACATAATTTCCATCAGGGAGAACCAAAAGATTAAAAATAATGTTTTTAAAGGTGTTAATGTTGTTCATCTCCCTGGTCTAGAAATGGTCTAGAAATTATTTTAAATTTATAATTTTGCAAATGCGCAATTTGCAGTTAATGTCTTCTCTGTAATTTTTACACTTTACAAAGTCATCCGCATGTTTGACACCCCTGTTTTAAAAGAAACGTTAATCTGTATCTTCTTTTATTTCTGTCTGCATAATTTATTGAGGAATCTGTTTAAAAGACTCGTGTCCTGTGCTTGTCTGTTTTTACTCTTTACATAAAGCTAACAGCAAAGTAAGATTTTTTTTTTTTAATCTTCATCTTTTCAGGCCACTAACGTGTTGGTCCGACAGACTGCATCAGGTAAGTGTTTTTCTAATCCGGCTGTTTATTTGGATTTGACCCCGGCTGTTCTTTCTCCACTGATTAAAGATGTTCTCTGAGTGGGTCGCACAAAGCGGAGTCGGCTGAATGGCTGAGACGTCTGAGGAGCAAACGAGTGTTTAACGGCAGCTTTCAGACGACTCTGCTGAGGTTTTTGATGTTCGGGAGAAGCAGGAGTTGAAGCTGATTTTCTCCTTTCTGTCTTTTCAGGTCACTCAGTCTGCAGCCGGCTGCTTTACAGGAAATCTCAGCCGTAAGTTTCTGCTCTCTGATCTGTCTTTAAAGTTAATCTGTACAATCCTCCAGTGCAGCACAACTGTCCTCTTTTACTCGTGTTTTCTAAACTGAGCTTTATGTAGGAGCCATGAATGAATTGTTTTATTATAAGGTTAAGGGGCATAATAATTTGTTTGGTCATGATATTATGTTGTGATCATGTTGAATAGAGGGATAGCGGGTCACGTGGATATGGGTGCTGATAATTAAGCTTTTTCCATTGTTGATTGAGAGAGAGGGAGTGAGTTGGGTCGCCGTATTATTTGTGGACCGCTGTTTTTCTTTGATCGCTTTGATTATGACTTTGTGCACGTTATCATGAGTTGATAATCTTCTTTCTTTAATAAAAGGTTAAATTTACACTGGAAAAAAATGCCTCTCTCAAAACAAGAAAAAAAAACTTGTTTCAAGGAACTTTTACCTTGAAATAAGTGAAAAAATCTGCTGATAGAACAAGTGAAAACGAGCGAAGTGTCGACTTTTTTTTTTTTTTTGGACAGGCAGTGTATTTATCTGTTGTGCAGGAAACGTCTGCAAATTAGTCAGAATTCTGTGTGCTATTAGAGTAATTTAGCTCTGAAATGATCGGTCAATTAATCGATCTTATGTGAATTAAACACAACAAATAAAACAGATTTGTGAAGTTGTTGTTTGTGTTAAATTTGTCTTCTAGATGTGAATTTCCTTCTTCGGCGAATGTGTACCACATCAGATACTTCAAGACGTCTGCCGCTCACAGTGTGTACCACAACAATCCTCAGTATTGTGTAAAAAAACTGCTCAGGGTTTAACTTACAGTAACGTTTTTTTGTTGTTGTTTGCGTACAGGGGATGAAGTGGTTACAGTCAAAACTCCTGCATTTGCAGAATCGGTTACAGAAGGGGACGTGAGGTGGGAGAAAGGTTCGTATTCAGATCACGGGTATAATAAAGTCCACAGTGATTGAACTGCTCAATAACAGCATGTCATTGGATGTTTTTCCAGCTGTGGGCGATTCAGTGACAGAAGATGAAGTGGTTTGTGAAATTGAGACTGACAAGGTATAAACAGTTAAACCATTTAACCTCAGATGTGCTACTGAAGCGCTAATTTAACAAAGTAATGATGTAAAACTCTGTGCTTCCAGACGTCGGTTCAAGTCCCGGCTCCAGCTGCTGGAGTCATCGAGGAGCTGCTGGTTCCTGATGGAGGGAAAGTAGAAGGAGGAACGCCTCTCTTCAAGCTCCGGAAAGGAGGTTTGTTTACATCTGTTGTCATCATCATGTTTGTTTAAAGCAGGGGTGTCAAACAGGTGGCCGGTGGGCCAAAGCCGGACCACCAGAGGGTCCAATCCGGCCCGCTAGACTACTTTGGAATTGTAAATTTGTAAAACTACAAATTTAAACTAATTTCTAGACCATGACAAGTTGTTTTGATCATAAAGTCAAATACTGGATTGCTCATTGTCGTCGTTTTGTGTCTCATTTTTATAATATTTTGTCGTGTTTTGTCTGACTTTTGTCATTTTTCTCATGTTTTTGTCATTTTGTTTCTTGCTTTTGTCATTTTCTGTCTCATTATTGGAATATTTTGTCTATTTTGTCTTGTTCGTTTTTGCCTGACTTTTGTCATTTGTCTCATTTTTTGTCGTTTTGTTTCCTTTTTGTCTCACTTGTGTTTTTCGTCTTATTTTTGTCATTTTGTGTTTTGCTTTATTTGTCGTTCTGTATATTGTTTGTGTCATTTTGTGGGTTTTTTGTCTCGCATGTGTTGTCCACTTTTTTGTCGTTTTCTCGCTTTTGTCATTATTGTCATTTTTTTGTCTTGTTTTTGTCATTTGTCCATTTTTTTGTCGCTTTATAACTTTTTTGTCTTTTTCTTACCCTTTTTTGGTTTGTTGCGTGTCGTTTGTCTCATTCTTTGTCATTTTGTGTCTCACTTTTGTTATTTTGCGTCTCATGTTTTGTCTTGTTTTTTTGTTGTTTTTGGGTTTTTTTTGTCTGACTTTTGTTGTTTTGATCATAAAGTAAAATACTGTAGCATTCTGTTCCAGATACCTGAGACTAAATGTTTTATGCCTTTGTAGACTCTCTGGGGGGCATCTGATATGATGCTATGGACAAAATTCTGTATTCAAAATGTGTATTAATTATTTATATTGTCTAAGACTTTACAAGTAGAACAGCTACATTTTTAGGTGCGTATCAGTATACTGTACTCTGTGGTTCATTGTGGAGCTAAACTGAATTTTTGTCCAGCATGTTTTCAATTATAGATTACTGTCATTTTGTGCTACATTTTTTTGATGAGAATTTTTTTAATTTGATGAAAAAACACCATTTAAAATTAGCAGAATTATGACAATGCTAAAACCTACTAAAGCAAAAATGTGCATTTGGTGAATCTGTAACTCCAAATTAACTGCGTTTTTCCATCTTTACCTCTTTTTTCTCAGCTGCTGCCGCTGCCAAACCTGCTCCGTCTCCAGCTGCAGATCCTCCACCTCCAACAGCTGCCACTCCTCCACCTCCTCCTCCACCTCCAGCTCCTGCTGCCACACCTCCAGTGCCGCCACAGCTGGTCCAAGCCAAACCTGGTGGGTTATTTCTCTTTATTTATTCATTCATTCACTTATTCAGTGTACACTCAGTGGCCACTTTATTAGGTCCACCTTCCTAGTAAAAGGTTGGACCCCCGTTTCCTTCAGAACTGCCTTAATTCTTGGTGTCATACTTTCAACAAGGTGTTGGAAACATTCCTCAGAGATTTTGTTCCATATTGACTTGATAGCATCACACAGTTGCTGCAGATTTGTCAGCTGAACATCCATGAAGCCAATCTCCCGTTCCACCACATCCCAAAGGTTCTACTGGATTGAGATCTGGTGACTGTGAACCTGTGTCAGTTGTATCCTCAGTTTCCTCTTCTTAGCTGGCAGGAGTGGCACCTGGTGTGGTCTCCTGCTGCTGTAGTCCATCTTCTTCAAGGTTGGACGTGTTGTGCATTCAGAGATGGTATTCTGCATTCCTTGGTTGTAACCAGTGGTCATTTCAGTTCCTGTTGCCTTTCTATCTTCTCCAACCAGTCTGTCCATTCTCCTCTGACCTCTCACATCAACAAGGCATTTTGATCCACACAACTGCTGCTCATTGGATATTTTCTCTTTTTGGGTCCATTCTCTGTAAACCCTAGAGATGGTTGTGTGTGAAAATCCCAGTCGATCAGCAGTTTGTGAAATACTCAGACCAGCCCGTCTGGCAGCAACAACCATGCCACGTTCAAAGTCACTTAAATCCCCTTTCTTCCCCATTTTGATGCTCGCTTTGAATTTCAGCAAGTTGTCTTGACCACGTCTACATGAATAAATGCATTGAGCTGCAGCCATGTGATTGGCCGATTAGCTATTTGTGTTAACAAGCAATTAAACAGGTGTACCTAATAAAGTGGCTGGTGAGTGTATATTATAAAGACAAGCCTCACAGTAGGAATTCAATGCAACAAAAGTCAGTACACCTTTTATTACAGAGATCCAAATCATTTATGTTTTCACTTCTTCATATGACCGACTCAGTCCTCCTCTGCTCTTTGCTGTGAGGTTGTTTGCTCTGCCTTTCTCTTTAAAACATCCCAAACATGTTCTGCTGGATTCAAGTCATACTTTGCAGGATCAACTTTTCTACTTTTTTACCATTTAGAAACCCTTGTGGGATGTTTGCAGCTGGCTCTGGGCGTCATCTTGTTGACAGGCATTCATGGTATAAATGTAATCCCCCTAGCAGCTTTTTGCACTCAGGCGATCACATACCTGCCTGCATGCTTCACTGTCAGGACTATGCATTCACTGTGATAGCACTGCTCAGGTTCATGCCAAATATTCTGGACTTCACCTGAGCTAAGCACATTTTTCTTAATCTCGTCTGACTAAAGAAGGCGCTCTCAACAACTATCAGACTTCTTGACTAGCTTAATTTAGCAAGTAGCGCTCTGTCTGTGGCATCATTTCAGGAGGACGACCACTGCAGCTCTGATTAGTGGTTCTTCCTATGCCTCCTGATTACTGTGGTATCTGTCTTTCCCCTGGTTTTTTTCCAAAATTTTCCACATCTGTCATGCCCTCTCTCCTCATGTAGTTTCTGCTGTCAAACCCGTGGCTGCAGCTCCACCAGCAGCTCCTCCAGCAGCAGGATCCAGAGGAGAAAACAGGGTAACACTCCTGCTCATCTGTACTAGAAGTAATTAAGCTTTACACACCAGCCAGCGAAAAATGTGAACAAATTTACAGGTGGTTTGTTCTCGTCTCTTGCCTCCAGGTGAAGATGAACCGCATGAGGCTGAGGATCGCTCAGAGACTGAAGGAGGCTCAGAACACCTGCGCCATGCTGACCACCTTCAACGAGGTGGACATGAGGTGAGAAGATTAGTCCCGCTATGTTCATCAAGGAGCCTGAGTACAAAAGAGCCGAATATACACTTCATGAAGTGTCCCAAGTTTATCTCTAACGTCTTCAATTATGTCTCAGCAACATTCAGGAGATGAGGAAACTCCACAAGGATGCTTTCTTAAAAAAACACAACATCAAACTGGGTTTTATGTCGGCATTTGTTAAGGCTGCTGCACACGCTCTGACCGACCAACCTGCTGTCAACGCCGGTAAGACGACACATTCACAAGTGTTTATTTTTAAATTAAGCTGTCTGTTGTCAGTGAGCCCCAAGTATACCAGTTAGACTTGTTTTTCCTTCAAGCTTTACTCACAGAATGTTTTTACTACAGTTATTGATGACACAACCAAAGAGATCATCTACAGAGATTACGTAGATATTAGTGTTGCTGTGGCAACTCCAAAGGTACGACTTTTGCCTCTCGTATTTTTGCTACTAAATTCTGAGTAACACTGAAAACATATGATTAACCAGTTTGTTCTTTTCATAAACAGGGGCTTGTTGTACCAGTGGTCCGTGATGTTCAGACCATGAACTTCGCTGATATTGAGAAAGCCATTAATGCACTGGGAGAAAAGGTAAAAAAAAAAAATTAAAAAATCTTCGTGTAACAGGAGAAATACATCAACAGTCTGGATTTTAAACCACATTGTTCAAGATTTTAGGCTATTGTGCAATATTAAGTAAAACCAACATGATCTGTGTTGTGTTGCTCAGGCTCGTAACAATGAGCTCGCTGTTGAAGATATGGACGGAGGTACGTTCACCATCAGCAACGGTGGTGTGTTTGGCTCTATGTTCGGCACACCCATCATTAACCCCCCGCAGTCTGCCATCCTGGGCATGCACGGCATCTTCGACAGGCCTGTGGCCATCCATGGAAAGGTGAGAGTGTTCACAAATAGTGTTTCTAATAATGAAATAATATCTGCGAGGAAGGACGATCATAGCACATGCTAATATCTACTGGCGTTAGACGCTTCATTTGGAGCAGTAAGAAAAATGCTTGATTGCTTTACTTAAATGTATTAGATGTCTTGAAAGCACATAATGAAAATGCAGAATTTGTAACCTCAGCGCGGTGCAGCAGCTCTGCCTTTGTGTATCAAGGGGAGATTATATCTTTATTCATATTTATTTATATACACTACTAGTAAAAAGTTTTGACACACCTCATTCAATGCTTTTTATTTCTTTGTATTATTTTCTACATTTTAGATTAATACTATTTTGTTTACAACATAATTCCACGTGTATTCTTTTATAGTTTTGATGTCTTCAGTATTAATAGCCAAACTTTTGACTGGCAGTGTATGTAAATTAGTTTTTCATCATTATCTTAACATTAAAATTATTACTTGCGGTTAAATTCAAAATTAACTAAACAAACTAAAAATGTATCAATAATCCACAACGTCGACTGAAATAAAATATTTTGTCCTGATAAATTTTTCAGCTACGTCACCTAGCCTTATTACTCCACCAAGGAGTAATATGGAGTTATGTGACGATTGGCGTTGGTATGTCTGTCTGTCTGTCTGTCTGTTAGCAACATTACTCAAAAACTGACTAATGGATTTGAATGAAATTTTCAGGGAAGGTCAGAAATGACACAAGGACCAAGTGATTAGATTTTGGCTGTGATGCGGCCTATAGTGTGGATCCACGGATTTCTTAAAGATTTCTGTATGATTGTGACATAGCGACACGACGTCACTGTAACTATGACAACAAGTGAACACTACGTTAACTGTCTGCTGACGATCACATGATTGCGATCCGACTACAAATCCACCACTGCGGACTTATCTATTGGAAATGATACAAGGAACAATTTATTAAATTGTGGAGGTGTTTCAGAGTCCCATCAATTCCTGCTGCCTGCTACATATTTAGGTCACGCGATTCGGTATCCGTACGTAATGTACACATTCATAACACACACCTGTGATCAGGGCAAGGTCATTTTGTTTGTGGGTACATCTATATTAAATGGACACATTCTATGTTGCTCTGATTTCTGATCATCAATAACTAATAAACAAATGCTGCATTTCTAAAAAAAAAAAATGCTGGATTTCAGACATTGCCATATGGGGGAATGAGCATCCTTGGAGGAGTACTGAGCTCTCTCAGTGCTTTTCTTGTTTCCAAATGTCACACACTCCAGCAGTGCTAACTATTTTCTGATATAACAGGTTGAGATCCGACCCATGATGTACGTGGCGTTGACATACGACCACCGACTCGTCGACGGCAGAGAAGCGGTGACCTTCCTACGCAAGATCAAAGCAGTGGTGGAAGATCCTCGAGTGCTGCTCCTGGACATGTGATGTTTCTAGCACCACGTTACTCTTTAATGATATTCAGCTACATAAAATGAAGTCCACATCACAGAAAACGCACAAACTACACAAAATTGCCTATACGGCCACTGTTGTCATTTGTAACTGTTCAGTCCAACTACAGGGGGTAACTGGAGCTGTGTTTCAACACTAGTGAACCTTAGATGCATGCTATTATCTATAGAGAGGAATGTGAAGTATCTGCAACGTGGGCAGAATCAAGATAATTGCTTTTCTGCATTGGAATTTAGCCGACAGTTCACATTACAGCATGTCATATACATTACATTATACTGCAACATAACTTACATACGGGTGTCTTATTATGTCCCTGTGCTCTTCAGATGTGTAGCCACATGAAGCAGGAGATAAACAATCGCTGTATTCTTCTCACAGTTGTGTAATCGTAAAACTAAAAAAAAGGCTTTTCCAGAAAGCGGTCGGTTGCGTAACTTTCTCCGCTGCTCGTTAGCCGGTCGCTCCTGAGCCACTCTTTCCACAGCGGGGCCAAATGGAGCTAATTCAGATTAGTTCAAGATGTTTAATGGTAACACAGGTTTATAAGATTTCCTTGGTTTGCTGCTAGAAACAGTCTGGAAACACGAGTCAGTAACCAGGAAACTAGGTTTTTGTATGGAACATGTGTCTACCGGTGCCATGCCTTTAAATCAGCGTCGACTGATGTGCTTGGATGTGACTCAGTTCAGTTATATTCCTGCTTTGCACTTATCCACGGCCCGTGTTGTATAGTTTTTATTTAGTTTTCGTTGTTGTCAAGACTACAGATTCTGAGCAGTCATCAGATTTCAGCAAAGCGGACACTTTTTACATTATTCATTAGCAGAAACTGTACAAAACAAACATGCACTATTGGTTTTTAGTTTACTTTAAAGGCGGTATGTTGAGAGTAATGTTCAAAACGCACAATTTGCCAGCAGGTTTTTATGTTAAGCTCCAATGTTGGAACAGATTTGCATTGTCCTATCTTATACATGAAATATTAAAAAAAAACAAAAAAACATTTTAAACATTAAACATCTTAAGAGTTTTATATCGGGAAACTTGTCCGATGGTTGTCCTTTTCTGAGATTTGTACAGATATGCTGTATTACCAGTCAACGTCATTTAGGTTGTGTTTGCTACAAAAATGCAGAAATATTCATCAGCCGCCTCTAAAATGGAAAGTTTCTTGAATCTTGAAACCCAACCTCACTGGGTTTTTTGGCTGAAACGAGACATTCAAGTTTGTAATTTCTGCAAATCAAACAGTCGATTGCACATTAATTGATAATGAGCGTATTAGTTGTGGCCTTGTTTACATAATTCCAAGAGGACGCCGCGCCAGACAGACTGTCCATTCCACCTCAACGTTCATCTCCTGAGTGCGGTTCTTTGTCTTTTCGCGAAGGACTCAGAAACAGGACGACGGCAAAATAAAAGGCACGATACCTTCATAGCTGATCTTGGCCGAAACATTTCATCTCGTGCCAAACCTGTTTTGCCACAGACGAGTTTGTCGTGTGCCAACGGTGGATCTTCAAAGCCTCATTAGTCGGCCTCCACGCTCGGCTCTTGAGAAGCTCCAAATAATGGGATCGTCTCTGACAAAGTCTTAAGGGTTGCTTGGCCGTTTCTCCCACTTCACAAACACAGGCTCGAGTGTGTGCAGCTGTGTGCGATACCTCTTCAGTATTTCTGTTTACTTTAATAATCACGGGGGGCACAATGGCTCATGATGTACGTCTTTGTTTCTCTGCCAGCACCTACACAAATGTCTGAACAACACTGTTTGGAGGAAAAACACAGAATTCATTATGCGAACACAAAACACCCAAACATTAGATTACCATGAGAATACTGGAGGTTCTAATGGGCCTGGATACGGCAAACAATGACACAAGGGCTCCTTTAATTTAATTATTTACTTTTACTACCGCTCAAGATTCCATTAGCGCTTTCGAGATCATGCTAATTGGCAGCATACGCCAGTGGGTGCATAGATATCTGAAGGGTTTGTTGGCAGGTTTTTTGTTTGCGAAATTTGGCCAAATCTGTGAATTTCCAATTGGACAGCTCAGTAAGATGTGGGGTTTTAAGTCTTTGTGTCCATCCACATGAAAGATGGCCTATTAGAAATTGGCAGCAAGCTGTTTGTTTTCATTAAGCCACATCAGAGAGATAATTTACCTAAATTATTCAGTTTTTTTATTTTCTGTCTTTTAAATAAGCTAATTACATCAGTGCCAGTATATAAAGAATTGGATTGAGATCCAATTGAAAAAGTGTGTGTTTGAGTTTAAAGGACTTGTGACGGCTAAATTCATCTATTTGTATGTTTGTATTCCTGAACGTTTAGCGTTTTAAATAGCTAACAACAACATAAATCAGATTTTTTGTTTGAAGTAGCAAGTATAGCTTTCTACCAGTTTTAGGCACTTAGGATGTTAAGTTTCTCACCCATCAGGGAAGACTGGATCGGATTGGTCCTGAATTGAACGTGGTGACAAGAAGATGGAGGACTTTTCCAAGAGATGGTTCGGACCCCGCACAGGTGATCTCTGGGATAAAACGGCATCAGATTAGAGGGACTGTGGCAAGTTTACAAGGCAAAGTGTGGTTGCACCAAATACCGATTTGATTTAGGTTTTTCCCACTTTACTGCAGTTTGTTTAACCGATAAATGAAAGCTAGTATTTTCAAAAGCAGCCTCACTTCACTTTTAATGCCTAAAACCTCAGCATGGTACCGTATAGTCTCTTCGTCCTCACACATTCTATCAAATGTCTTGTGTTCATTTACAGACTTCTCCTAGCTTCCATCTTGTCATCACGCTGTGTTGTGGTTTTAGTTGTCTTTGTTAAAGTCTCTCTCCAGTCGCTGGTTAAACCCCTAAAAGCGCATGTATGTGTATCAAAGTTAGACATTGAAAAGGGTTTTTTCCCCATAATTTAAGTTCCAAAATACTTACATTTACCTAAAATACTCAATATTTGTCACAAAATGGTAATAATAATAAATAATTATTGGTCCTTGAAAATGGTTTAAAAAAAAAAGTACAAAACGTCCAATCCTGGCTGGTATTGTGTCTCCATAAAATTCCTGTCAATGTGTGTGTGTGTGTGTGTGTGTGTGTGTGTGTGTGTGTGTGTGTGTGTGTGTGTGTGTGTGTGTGTGTGTGTGTGTGTGTGTGTGTGTGTGTGTGTGTGTATATATATATATATAGGTCGATCCATGTTTCTACTAAAATTTCTCCAATCTGCAAAAAAAGTAATTCATAGTAAATGTTGTATTATTGTCACAAGCAACTGCATATGGTTCTATAAGTGGCCCTGGTTGACTGCTGCATTGTCATTTTTTTAGGTAATGTGTACTCAAAGATGTCACTTTTCATGATGACAGATTTTTTTTCAAAATCATTCCTAATGTGATTTTTTTGATGTCCAGCATTTAGCTTCTGAATCAATGACATGATTGGAAAGAAAAAAAAAACGGTATAACATTTCAGGCTTTAATCTTTAATAGTTCTTGAGATTTTGGCATCCAAACATAGCCTCAAATTGAATTTCCAATAAAACATGCTAAAAGTTGATTGATGGGGAATTTATGAATCATTATTATCTCTGAAAGTATTTGATATATCAATCTAAAATGTCACAGATACAAATTTAAATAAGAGTGATAATACAATTTTCTGAATGTGGGCTACAGGCCTTTTTGTCAGGGAGTTGATGGAAGAACAGACAGACTGCATGTTATTTTTCAGATCCAGCAGCGCCGCAGATGTGAGGACATCTGAGTGACGTGGAACAATCCAGTGACTTTGACAACAACAATGCCGTAAATAATTATGGCGACATTAACAAAGATCGTCGTGTGGAGGATTCTCAAACTCTAACACCAGCATGTGGACGATCTCCAGACTTGCGTTGAAGAAGACCGTCTACCTGGAGGATTCAGGAAGAGAAGATTAAGGTGAAAGAAGCAGCAACTGATTCAGGTAGAGTCTGATTAGAGACTAGCTTATTTCCTACACCTGAAACTGTTTTGCTTCTAACAGCAGATAAAATGTCTTTACTATTAATTAAACTAGAGCTTTACATTTATTTTACAGCTAGGCAACTGTTATTGCTGCATATTAAGCCAGATGTTTCCACAGCAGCAACACATGCACCTGATTAGTCCCATTACTAGGTCTGTGTTTACATATGTGACAGTGATATGAAGCTGGAGGACATACATTCATAAAACTGAGCTGGTTTGTTGGTTTAAATGGGGTCTTTGTCTTCCCACAGTTAGTGTCACATCAAGCTGTTTACACATGATTCATTGTCTCCTCTGTGGTTACCGCTGGACCCACCTGACAGAAACCAACTGCGCTGCTGGATATCACACCTTGAGACAATTCAGCAGCACACCCTTTATAATCGTACTCTGCGGGGCCTGCATAAGTAATGCTGCGCATGTATATTCATAAGTGTGCCGTTTCCTTTGCAGGCCATTTCATTCAAATCTACCCAATGTGGTGAAACAACTAGCTTGCATCTGGCCCTATTCTTTCTCTCCCCTCGGTCCTTTGATATGGACGCCAGCTCTCTTTTTCTTCCACCTCTTGTTCTGTTGTCATACCAGAAGATTGTTTTGGATGGAGAGAATGAGGCGGAGGACCCTGTGGCCCAGACAGCTGACAGCGCCGAGGTCTGTGCAGCTGGTTGGTGTCAGAGGTTCAAGTGCTCACACTGGATTGGACAGATAAGGGCTGGGCTAAGACCTGCAGAGGGAGGGAGGGAGGGAGGGAGGCTGTGGCTGACGTCAGAGGAAGCTGCTGTTGGGATACACCTGTCAGCGGAGCACAGCACCTTCAGGTTGGTGCATTTCCATCATTAGATTATCGAAACATGTAAAACTGTGCTTTTGTAAGAGCTGCTGGTTTTTCAAAGCCACACTACTGACATCTTAAGGACAAAAAAAAAGTGTGAACCTCTACTTGAATATGTCTCCTCTGTTTTTACGCAGGGGCTGCACAGCAGCTGGGTGGATAGCACTGTCAGCTCACAGAAGATCCCCAACCTGGGATCTTTCTGCATGGAGTTTGCATGTTCTCCCTGTGCAGCGTAGGTTTTCTCCAGCTTCCTCTCACAGTCCAGAAACATGCTGAGGTTAATTGGTAACTCTAAATTGTTCGTAGGTGTGAATGTAAGTGTGCTTGTCTGGTTCTATATGTAGCCCTGTGATAGACTGGTGACCTGCCTTCAAGTCAGCTGGGATAGACTCTAGCCCCCCACGACCCTAATGAGGGTTAAGTGGTGTATAGATAATGGATGGATGGATGTTTTTACATACCTTCATGCTAGTATTACCATACATCTCCGTATCTGTTACAGGTTGACAAGTTACTGCAACACAAACAAAAGAAAAAATCTGTTTAGCATTGTTTTAGCATTAAATTAATGTCTGCCAGTCAACACATTTTTCAGATCATGTTTCCAGCTGGGGCTGCACAGTGGATTGGTGGTTAGCACTTTTGTCTTGCAGCTAAAAGATCCCCGGTTCGCATCCCTGCCTTCCTGGGATCTTTCTGCATGGAGTTTGCATGTTCTCCCTGTGCATGTGTGGGTTTTCTTCAGGTTCTCCAGCCTCCTCCCACAGTCCAAAGACATGCTGAGGTTAATTGGTAACTTTAAATTATCTGTAGGTGTGAATGTGTGTGACTGCTTGTCTCTATATGTAGTCCTGTGATAAACTGGTGACCTGTCCAGGTGTCCCCTGCCTTCACCCCATGATTGTGTGAAGTGTCTAGAAAAGTTAAAAAAAAATCAACACAAGTACAAAATGTAAACTGTAGACTAACAACAAGAAACAGATGAAAACGAACTGAAAGTAACAGTAAACAGATGTATTCCACTAGAAATATTGCACTTGAACAATGATATTACAGATCGTGAGTCTGTTAGGAAAAATAGATGTTAAGCAGTGTATAGCTAATGGATGGATGTTTCCAGCTCATTTGGACACAACAGTAAGTGTTGAAGTTGACATTTGTATGGCAAAATCTTAACAGCGAGTGATGACTTCAGCTAAATTACATCCAAATGATCACTTAGAAAACGCTTGTAAATGATGTGATCTGTCTTGAGAAACAAAAAAAACCTAATTATTCTAATTATCCAACTGCCAGACTGACCTGTAGGTTACGGTGCCTGTCATCTTCTTGTCAAACTGCCTGACCAGATATGCACGCTGACGCTGATCCAGAGGTAGGTTTGCTTCCTGCACACATGACAACTTCATTTTCTCCATTGCTCATTCATGCAAGAGTAAAACTGCAGCATTCTTAGGTCATTTTCTCTGACAGATTTGTTGTTTTCACTCAAGAGGTGCATTAATATTGTGCAACCAGTGCAAGAAGTTGTTACACTGACCTTTATGGCTTTCCTGAAGACAGAGGTGGGAACCTTCATTGTTCCATCTTTGTCCAAAGCTTTGCAGAAATCCATGATGCTCAAATTTTGCTCTTCAAGGAATTTCTAAGAAAGAATCCAGATTATGTTTTACATTTAGAAACACTTAAAAAAAAGAAAAACATTGCTGAAGCTTCACTAGCACAAAATGAAATTATTATATTTGCTTTTTATGTTATTGAACTGTACATATTTTAATATGATTACAAATTTTAATTGTGCTTCTTTTAAATCCAGCAGTCCTGTATTTTTATCTGCACTTTCATATTTCAGAGTTTGCTCCTTAATTGGTACTTTGCTTCATATGAACTCATCTGACTTTTACCATCATCTTCATTTGCATCTCATATTGTATATATGTGTGGTTTATTTCCCATACTTTATATGAAATTAGCTCTGTTAGTATTTGCACTTCCACTTGGCTCCGTACCATAGATAATTATGCTGTCATATGAATTGAATCATAAATCCAGTCTAGACATTGTTAATGTGGTAAATGACTATTCTAGCTGGAAACGGCTGATTCTTACTGGAGTATCTACATAGGATTGATATTCTCATGTGTTCTAATGCTACATTGTGTCAGCTAATGGTGTTGAAAGGCT
Source organism: Amphiprion clarkii (assembly GCA_027123335.1). NCBI lineage: Eukaryota > Metazoa > Chordata > Actinopteri > Pomacentridae > Amphiprion > Amphiprion clarkii. Next base: position 29,906,381 of record CM049579.1, on the reverse strand, counting down.
AACTGATGATTAGAAAACCCTTGTTCAGTTATGTTAGCACATGAATAAAAGTGTGAGTTTTCATGGAAAACATGAAATTGTCTGGATGACCCCAAACTTTTGAACAGTAGTATATATATATATATATATATATATTATTGTAAGAATACGCATGTATCTGTAGCTATTTACAAAACTGGACACAACTTTTTAGTGTGAACTTTTCTTAATATTCTCATCCCCAGTTTTCTCTCTTTTCTCGAGGACTGACCTTGAAGATGGGTAGGGCGGATAAGTTCCTGGTGACGAAGTCCATGACGCTGTACTGGACATTCAGAGTAGGACGCCTCTGACGGGCTTTTTGCAGTAGCTCAATGAAGGCCTCGTGTACGTACACCCCCTGCACTCACACATGCACATGTACATTTACTCTCATGGCACAGAGGCAGTAATACAAGCAAAACTATTATGTTGCACTTACAGAAATATCAACCTCCTTCAGTGCTGATTCCGAGTTGTTGACAACAGTTTTGAGCAGCATCATCGCTCCAGGGTTTGTCATGGGGTTGTAGGAAAGCTGAAAAAAAACCAGTGATTTAACACGAGCAAATCCACTGCCTCAAGTTCAGCAGCCCAGGAAATCACCCTTTCGTTCACTTACCTTGATAACTATGAGGGTGTTGTTGGAGGCGAGGCCCTGGCAGAGCGGCGTCACAGCCTCGTCGTCTATCATGTTATCGCTCAGGTCCAGCAACACAAGCGTGCTGTTTAGTTTCACTGCTTTGCCCAGTGACTTCGCCTGGATGTGGCCAAAATTGTTGTGCTTCAGATAGAGCTGCTTCAGAGTCGAGTTTAGCTGAGGAAAGGGAAACAAGGGAGGCAAACAGCTGTGACAGGAGACGGTGTTGAATATACGCTGCAGGTTTGTGTCCGAGTGTGTTATGTTTGTCACCTCCAGACCGGCACACAGATCCACGACACTGTGCAGACTCCAACTCAGATTCAGCTCTTCGATACCTACGTTGGTTTCTTTGAGGAAGAAGAAACAACTTCAGTCACAACACATTTTATTTTTTCTAAGAAATACAGTGGTCCCTCATCTATTGTGGGGGTTACGTTCCAGAACCTTATTTTACAGCAAAAATAATTCAAATAATAAATACATAAAAATACTTATATACCATAAAATCCCGCGATATAGCGAAAATTCTGCGATACAATGAGACCGCAAAAAGTGAACCGCGATATGGCGAGGGACCACTGGAACCTAAATCATCAACCTCAGTAGAGTCCCTTTCTCTCTTAACACCTCCATGGTTATACTCATACAAAAAAGCAAATCAACTAGTAATTGCATGTTTCTGTAGAGGTCATTAGAACAATCATACACATTTATGAAAGTCTGCACGACATTTAACTTTCTCTTACTGTTTAAAAAATACATGCAATAGCTGTAGCTTCTTTAAAGTTTATATTTAACAAAGTAAGGAGAATTTCATGTGGACTGTCAGTGTGTTCAGGTTGTTTGCTTCAGATTTAGAGTTTACATCTGTGTATTCATTCCAAGAATCTGACATCAAAAATGAACTACTGTACCTAACATATGACCCAGGTGTTCTCCTCCTCTTTTACAGAATTTGTTGTGACTGAGGTCCAGCTCTTTGACCATGCAGTCGCCCTTTCAGATGAGGAAGAAAATGTGGAAGCTTCTGGCATATTTAGGTATGACGATTTCATGATTCATTATGTGAACACAGGAAGTGTGCAGGAGCTCAGATACTCAATATTCAGCACTTTAGACTCACCCTTAAAGCATCCGCTAAATATTTAGCAGCAGAAGCGTCAAAGCCATTATCTAGGAGAACAAGGGGAGATTAATTTATTACTTTTTTTTTTTTTTTTTTTTTTTTTAAAAAAGCCCACTTGTAATCTTAATTTCCACCGTATTACCATGATACACTGAGAGGGGCACATTAAAAAAATTGAAAGATGGAAGAATTAAATGAGCACCTGAGAGTTTGATGTATTTGATAAAACAATTGTTTGACAGAAATTTGGAGATGATTTCAGCTCCTTTGTAGCCCAGCTGGTTGTTGGAAAGATTCTGAAGTAAAGTCATTTTTGAAACCAAAAAAAAAAAAAGCATTAGTGTAATGGAAATATAATTACCTTAAAAAGTCACAATTCCTTTTGCAGCTCAGAGCAGATGAGCACAACTTTGGTGAGGAACTGAAGTATTCAGTGTGACAGTTTAAGCATAGTTACTAGACTCTGAATGGTGGTATTCTGGTGAAGCATCTCCATCAGAGGGCGTATTCCTTCCGCTCGAAGTGAGTTGTCCTCCAGCTCCAGGTGGGTGATAACGGTGTCACTCTAAAGAAAGAAAGAAACTACTCGTTAAACAAATGACAGGAGATGCTGAACATTTCATTTTTCTATATGTCTACCTTTACTGAACTGAGTTGAGCCACGTCAATGCAACTAACCCTCCCAACTCATGTCATGGATTTTGTTTTTTTTTTTTTTTTTTTTTAAAAGCTACAGACTTCATTAACCCTCCTGTGGTCTTCATTTACGGGCTCCAAAAAACATTGTTTCCTAAATTTCTGAAAATGTGCAAAATCTTCAGGAAGAAAATTCCAATAATTCCTTAAAAGTTTCCCTTTGAGAATTGATGGGACTCAGAAACACCCCCACAATTTAATCAGTTGTTCCTTGTGTCATTTCCGACAGTTAAGTCCTGATCAGTCTGCAGCGGTGGATTTGTAGTAGGATCGTAATCACGTGATCACTTGTTGTCATAGTTACAGTGATGCTGTGCCGCTATCTCGCAGTGACACAGAAATCTTAAACAAATCCATTGGTCCAGACTATAAGCCGCATCACTGGCAAAATCTAATCAGTTTATTCCTTGTGTCATTTCTGACCTTCCTTGAAAATTTCATCCAAATCTGTTTTTGAGTAATGTTGCGAGCAGACAGATAAACCGACGCTGATCGTCACATAATTACTCCGCCGCATTCCTTGGCAGAGTAATAAAAATTTCCCTCTCTAAACAAAGCATCTTCAGTTTCCAAAAAATATCATCTCCACTATTTTTCACCGTCTTTCAACCACATTTTGATTCTGTATAGTACTAATATTGACACAGAAAACTATTTTAAGGTATCTGACAGCTAAGTTTTTATACTTTTCACTGGCTGTGATGTTCCACTCAGTGGTTTTATTCCAGCAGTCGGTGATTCTGCGGTGTTTTCTATCTTTGTGGGATACCTCAACTCCCATGTGAAATCTAATATATTCTGATAAAACAGCTCTGCAATAAATTGTGCTTTTAAGGAGCTTCCATATTTTTTTGTTAGTACAGGATCATCCTCTGATCTGGCATGACATTACCATCTCAACTGGATGTACAAAGGAGGAATTTATAAAAAAAAAAAAAAATCTTCACCAAAAAATGAAAAATTGCAGTAATTCATGTGATTAAAGTGAACATGTAAATAATTGGCATACTTGCAGAGCTATGGCCAGAGCTTTAACCCCTTGTGGTCCCACTCCATAATGGTTCCAGTTTAGATCGGTTTTATCCAAATGGTGGATAAAGGAGGACACGGGGACAGTTCTTATCTGCCGACAGGCCTGCAGGTACAAGTCTGTACGGGACAAACTCTGTGTGGGAGTGGTGGCACCTGGAGGGAAGATGGGAGGGTGTTGAAGACTTTATTTCCACTATCATGGAACTGTCTGGTCACTAAACTATACCATCTGCTTCCAGATCAGTGTCCCATTCATCACTGCTGCCCCCATCTTGGTCTTGGGTGGACTTCTTCTGGTCCTGGCCTTCAGTGGACTGGACAGACTGACCAGGAGGCTGGTTCTTCTCCTCCGGTTCATCCATTGCACCACAAGACGAGACAGGTGAGATTAGCTGGTTGTTAGCCTGAAAACTACAATCGAAGCATAAACACATTACCGTAGTTACACCATTAGCACAGTTTATACACAGTAAAATATTTAAGTCTTACTTCACCCAAATTACCAAAAGGTACAGAAATTAAATGGAACACTTCATAAAAATGTTCCTGGTTCCTTTAATGAATGTCAATGGTAATACAACTGTCTAAATGCAGGTTACAGGCCATTTAGTCTGTGAGTTGATGGATATTATTGTGAGATTTCTCCAGCTCTCCTTGTTGAAATGAAAATATGTGCATCTATTTAGCTTATTTAATGTGAAATATCTGGCTTCGAAATTTCACCAAAGAAATGGAGGTGAAAGGAATATTTTACTTTCTTCTATCTTTTTAAAATGACTTTCAAAACTTTCAAATATAACATCTCTTTCTAGAAATAGAGCCGTTTAATTCCTGGCTTAAAGAATACTTGCTAAATTTGTGACCTAACGAAGACGGAAGTTGCTAGTTTAGCTTTCAAGCTAATTCTATTACCCGACTTTGTGACACGAGCGGCCGTTGGGGGGGACTACGAGCAAACGAGTTCGTTTTCTGTATTTAAAACAAATATCAACTTCTATATTTTACGCCCAAACTTGTCAAAACCCCGATTATATTGCTCGGAGTAGAGGGAAAAGGAGAAAAGCCGCCTACCTGTGCGAGTTTTGTCATTTTCTGGTGATTGTCTGAGGTGTTCAGGTTCTCGAAAAAATTATCTGTAACGGCATAAAACAAACCAAATGAGGAAAATAACGCACTTTTTTTTTTCTTTATTTGTTGGCGGTCGCTGACCATATAAATAAATCAGCATTGAAACATATTAATGTATAGACATTAATTTAATGTAGTTCATGAATGTACACACTAGATGGAGCCGCTGACCGTAAACAGGCAAACTACTGAGGCCAAAATTATTCATACCCACGCCAAATTTGAATTTTACTGAACTTCTAGCTTCTTCTCGTTGCAAATGACAAACACAAGTGCCAAAGGATGGTGTGAAATTGTGCGAGGAATGTAAAATGATCCATGTTTTCCTATGTTGTTTTGTTTTACAATTTTTACTGAAAATACCATCTAAAATTACTCAGAGCCCTTGAATGTGACACAGATTATATAGAAAATGCAGCTTTATATGATTCCAAATGGTCTTTCATGGTGATTAAAACCATATTCTGCTGCTTTCTAATACACTATACATGGAGAACAGTTAATGTAGTTGTTTCACACTAGTCAGCTGAATATCAGAGTTTGGTGAGCTTGCTATTGAAGTCCATCACTGAGAGAGCTGCACACTGTGGCTGCTCTCAACTCTGAGGAAAGCTAAAAAGCAGAATTCAACAGTTTTCAAGTGCTAGTTGCCACAGTGAAAAGCTTTACAAAAAAGTACAAGGCGTTCCACACTGAAAAAAATCCCAAAGAGTATGGTAGGGAGGAAGAATGGGAGTGCAATGGGCCAGGAAGTATCCAGGGATCACCTCCAAACTGTCCTGATAAATCTGAGCAGTTCGGCATCTCGGTACGGACGCTGCATCGAGAATGACTTCACTTCTCTAAGACAGACACACAAAGCCTCGCCTGGCCTTTGCTCACCTGGACAAAGAAGAAAGCTGCTGCTAATCAAGTCTGCGGTTGGATGGGATGAAAATAGAGCTGTTTGGATGTGGAGAAGGATAAGATCATCCCCACGGTTAATCACGTTGGTGTAATGCTTTAGGGAAGTTTTCTACCCAACAGTGAAGACCTCATCATTTCTGCAGTGTCCAGAAAAACCTGTCCTTGGGCAGCACTGGCCCTTCCAGCAAGACAACGTACAGCCAACGTGGAGAAGAAATGGTTGACAGAAAACAGAGAGTCAAAACCCAGAGTCCCATCCAGAGTCAGTGGAGGGAACTGAAAATCAGGATGATGAGGAAACCGTCCAACCTTAAAAACCTGGGCCAAATCCAAAATGAGACATTTGAAAAGCTTGTTAGCAATAACAATAGTATGGCTGTGGTGGCAAAGGGCTTTACTGGGTACAGAGAAAGAGAAATGGTTATAATTCACCACGAACAGGTCCTACACTGTGTATCGCCGTCTTTTTTGTTTCATTTCCAGCCAAAAGGAACCTATGAATGAAATGAAAATTTGGCATGGGTATTAACAGTACATACTTTATGAAAGTTTTTGGTTATTTTGGCATTGCTGTATAGCCTTTTTTTCACATTCAAATTCAAAAAACTTCATTTTTCCCCTTTTAAATGTAATTACTCCACCAAGGAATGGCGAAGTTATGTGACGATTAGCGTTGGTTTGTCCGTCTGTCTGTCTGTTAGCAACATTACTCACAAACAGACTAATGGATTTGGATGAAATTTTCAGGGAAGGTCAGAAATGACACAAGGACCAAGTTATTAGATTTTGGCAGTGATGCAGCTTATAGTCTGGATCCACGGATCTGTTAGATTTCTGTGTCATTGTGAGATAGCGGCACGGTGTCACTGTAATTATGGCTACAAGTGAACGATCACAATTGCGATCCTACTACAAATCCACCGCTGCGGACTTATCAGTCAGAAATGATACAAAGAACAATTGATTAAATTGTGGGGGTGTTTCTGGGTCCCATTAATTCCCACCGCCCGCTACATATTTAGGTCACGTGATTCGGTATCTGTACATAACGTACACATGTATAACACACACCTGTGCTCAGAGCAAGATCATTTTGTTTGTGGGTACATCTATATTAGATGGACACATTCTATGTTGTTGTGATTTCTGCCATGAATTTTTTCACAATTTCAGTCGTCAGAAATGATACAACTGAGCAGCCTTGGTGGAGTACTGCGCTCTGAGTGCTTTTCTTGTTCATTTGTTAGCAGATGGAGAGAGTTATGGCAAGTTTTGTTAATGTTAAGAGCGTTTTATCGAGCGCACCATTGTGCATTAGTTAATCCAGGAATATTGACTGAATCACAAGTTCTTACAAAAGTATGTTTTTTCTCCATCTACACGACAGGCCAGAAGTTTGGAAACAACTTCAAATTTCTGTTCACAATGCCTTTCAAAAATGAATTCTATGGGTTTTGGGATGTATTTACTGCATGATCAGACTTTGCTTTCATTGATATGCACCATTTTCCTCCATATACATTGAAGTTACCAGATCATTGCTGAATAAATGTTAACAGAAGAAAAGAAGAGCTTAGTTTTAGAGTTGAGAAGATTTCAGTGCAAAAGTAAAAAAATAAATAAATAAATAAAAAAAATCAGTTTGCATTATTCACTTTAGCTCTTTGGCTTTTGAGAGTTTGCAGACAAAAATCCCAATAAATTTCAACTGTGTCCACAGAAATGTCTAGAAAGAAACAGCTGAGTAAAGAAACAAGAGTACAGATACAAATACCTGATAATTATAGTAAGAATCTATTCTGATGAGTGACTCTTTATATAATAATCATGTTTATTCTGTTGCAAACTATGACAGTTTTTTGTTCAAATTCAGTCTTGCTTCTAAATGTTTGACCTGTAATGTAGATATTAAGTGAAGATGAAGTTATTCTTTAGGATAGATTCAAATTTCAGGTAAATTTTTCCTGCTGTCTGTATTAAAATGTCAATGAGTGTCATAGAAGATCTGTAATTCTGCCGACTTCCTCCAACTAAAAACCATTACATAAAATGCTATTGTGCAAAAATTAAGCTATAAGGCTAAATAGAAAGTATAATTTCAGTTAGGCAAAGGCATTTCCTTAAAGGACGGTAACAAATCCAGAGGCTGCCAGTGATATGTGGTGGAGTTAGAATGCTGTCAGCAACTGTCTGTTCTGTCAGCAGATGGGAGTTGTTTCTCCTGCCGAGCCTCGAACAAAGGGAGCTACAGTAGTCAGCCCAAGAGAAATAAAAGCATGAATGACCTTTTCAGAGTTGTGCGAATGAAAGTAAAGCCCTGATTTTGGCAATATGCCTCGGCTGAAGCAAACACGATTGCACAACTTCTGTCACTTGATAGCTGTAGTGTCATGACTGGGAGGAACAAACATGAGGATTCATTTCACCGGAGTAAATGCCCACGAAGTCACGCGTCTGAGAAAGCAATGTCGATCTCTTTCTTGTAGTTAGAAAATAAAATTTAATCTATTCAGGGTATCAGAGTTCATAGATACAGGTGCAGAACAGACAGTGAAATACTGCTCAGCTGAAGAGATTTCTGCTTGTTTTCACAGCTGTTTGACAGCGCAACATGACAGATGGGAGAGACTGAAAAAGAACAAATCACATCAAGTGATTAAACGAGCATTTCATATATGTTTATGTATACAAAGCAGTATAAAACAAGTACAATAATGGACACACAACAAGTCCAAAAAAATAAGGGTGTAAACATTTCGTGTATATGTGCTTTTCATGACGCCAGCGTCACCACAAATCGGATCAACCGGTAACTGCCATCGTCGAGGCAGGGTATAGAAATCAACATAAAAAAACAAAAAAAACACTCCTCCATCTGGTGCATTCGTATTGAGTATTGTATCCTAAAAACGCTACACCTGTATATTTCAACTAGTATACATAGGAAAACTGCAGAACACTAAGCCTTTGTGGGTCTCTGCGTTGAAACGATGCCACACAGTCTACTCAGGGCTTTTGTAACAGAGCACCATATTGATATTAGTGTGAGTCCTCGGCGCTGTTTCCTGTCGTACTCTACTGTTTGCGTTGGTCCCTTTTACGTAGAGATGGTTGCAGTAACAACGAGGCACAGCGGGTGTCGACGACAACACTTAATGTGGAGATGAAACTGGGGATTTCCAGTCTTCCAATGGACAGAGCCAGCTCATGTAGCAGTGCTGAGGAAGCCCCACGACCTCAGATCTTTGGGCAGAGTCTCCAAAAGTCTCCAGCTCGGGAGCTCAAGTGCTTGTTTAGAAATCTATTGCCAGTTATGTTTTGCGTTTAAACGGCAGCCGCGGCGGTGCTAGTTCGGGCTTTCGGGGACTTCGCATCCCCGGCGTCCCGGTTTCACTTGGTTTCGGCGGACAGCTGCTCCAGCAGAGGGTTGACCTCGCTGTCGGGTGTTTTGACGCTGTCGGTCCTCACGATGCAGGTGGGCCGGTGGAGGTTGAGCATCACCATCAGCTGCTGCCTCTCCAGACGGAGCTCCTCGATCTGGGCCTTCAGCTCCGAGTTCACCATCTCCAGACGCTCAGATTCCTGGAAGGAGACGTCGGTTTAGATTTCAGAGCTGTCCATCAGGCTAAATGGTCTAAACATGATTTAGCAGTTCAGGTTCGCTAAAGTCAGCCAATTCTGGGCCTCTTCTGCTCATAAACATGCAGCGCTGAGTCATGAACTCACCCTTTGAAGGAAGTCGGTCCGTTCCTTCTTTTTGTTTCGGCATCGCGCTGCTGCTACCTTGTTTTTCTCTCGTCTCCGTTTCCTCCTTTCTTCATCTTCATCCATCTGAAAGTAAAATTTGGCATTAATATAAAAACAGGCACACACTGTATTAGGAAAAAAGTCATTTTACTTTTCTGATTCACGTATTTTCTTCTTCAATCCATATTATAGCCTTTTAATAAAAAAAGAAAATATGGATATACAATGTCTGCTATCAGGACATTTAAATTTTATAGAGTTCCTGAATATAAAGTCATTTTTATCATTCTAAACAGCTATCCCATTATTTCAGTCCATTCAGATTGCAAACATAAATCAGAAAACTGTAATGTTCGTACTATTGAGCGCACCTGGATTTAAGCCGCACCCACTAAATTTAAAACGAAAAAAATTTGTACATATGTAGGCAACACTTGTCTATAAGCTGCAGGTGTCCATGTTGTAACATGAGATATTTACACAGAAAGATTTAACTTTTAATTAAAGCATGTGAAAAAAGTAGTGGCTTATAGTCTGGAAATTACGGTAGCTGCTGTGTATTATTAAAGAATAGAATGGTATAGGCTTTTATTGTCACTGTTACAAAAAACTATCAAAATCTGTTTGCCTCTCTCTATTAGCAGCATTACAAGATAAATTATACTAAGCAATATTAAACACAGATTAAAAAATATGTTCAACCGAAACATATACAAAAGGGCAAATATGTACCAGAGATATGAACATTATACAACCATAAATAAGAATTGTTGTGTTCTTTGATGACAACTGGTAGCAGAAAATGGTCAAATCTACCTTGATAGGAGGTATTAAACATCCTGAACACCCAACTTCTACACTCCCTTCTCTTTTCTCTTCCTCCTCACCTCCGTCTTGATGGCCAGCGGCCTCTTCCCCAGCCTCCCCAGGAAGTGCAGCGGGGACAGCATGGTGCCCAGCTGGCGGAAGTCGGCCAGCTTGAGTTGATCAGTCAGTGTGGTGGCCGAGATGCCCGCCAGCGGGCCGAGGCTGGGCAGGGAGCCCGCCGCCAGCGAAGGGTCAGGTATCTGTCCCGGCATCATGTCCGACTCGGCCACCACCGCCGCTGTGGAGACAGAAAAGAGGAAGAGAGGAGGCGATTAGAATGAGAGAATCAGGCCTGGAAAGAACTCGCTGACAATGAAAATTCAGTGGAGTTTCTTTCTTTTTTTTAGACACTTCTTTGAAATACTTTTAAGTTTCCTTCTATCGTGAAAAAAAAACTAATTAAATGCCAGTTCCACTTGTTTAAAAATGTTAGATCTCCAGTGTGCCACAGTTCCACATAGATCTTTTTTTTTTAAATTAGTAGATTATATTGTATAGATTTGTGTTTCATTCTTGCACTCTGCTGATAAAATAAGCTCTAGATGTACATTCATCATATGGCAGCAATCTGAAAGCATCTTTCATATTTATTATGATGTTACAGTTTTGGCATTCCTCCCCAAAAAGATGATTTACTGTCTTCTGCCCTTGTCATCAAATATCTGTAAATATAGGTTGCCGTTTCCAAGAATGCATTCAAAGTTGACAGCTCTGACAGCTGTGTTATCTTCTTAGTCAGCAACTGGCAAAAAGGGGAAAAAAAAAACAAAAAAAAACTTCACACTGTCAGCAGCGACACACTCATCTCTGTAGCTGCCCATGCAAACGGTAGCCATGAAAGCCTTCTGTAGGATCACATGAACCGAGAGCTGGCTTATGTTTCTGATAAATTTACCGAGTGGTTTTGGTGTCAAACGTTTCATTCAGTTTTTGCGAAGGGGATTCAAAGGATATCAAAAGCGATCGTGTCAAACCGGAGCGGGTAACACTCACGCATTCCATCACCACCCTCTTTCAACAATTTAGGGCAGTTTAGAGGGTTCGACCGCAGCGCTTTTAATGTAATCAGGGAGGAATGAGGGACGGAGAGGAGAAAAGAAGAGGGGGAGAAGCTGTGCAGGCAAAAAGGAAGTGGCTGGAGAATTAAGACGTCTCTCTAATTACTGTAAGGCCCAGAGTTGGAAAACTTCTGATGGCCAAATAAAAAACAAATGTTACAGATGAGAGCAGTGTAACATGAACCGACTCAACCCTGCCCATCCCTGCGATCTCTGAGGAGAAGCAGAGTGAGACCAGGGAATTAGGAAAAAGTCAGATACAAATTGTAGGAAAATAAATGCAGTAAAATAAAAGAAACGTGAAGGTAAATAGATGTTACATGGACATTTGGGGGATATCATTTGCTTTCTTTTTTTTTACAGAACTCCTGATGCAACGTAACAACCGATATTTCAATATCTTTGGCTCGTCGACGCCAGATAGGATTACCCGCCAAACCCGAAGCGATGAGGACCTTTTTAAAAAGACAGACGGTATGGATATAACTCTGACATTAATAGCTTCACTCACATTCACCTCCTGAGCATTCGGCCGCAGCTGAACCTCTACAGGTCGGGCGCAAACCCGAACAAAGCCCCTCTCATATGGAACCAACAAAGACGCGTATTGTGAGGTGCTGCAAAAAACAGCTGACTTTGCTGGTGGGTGACTGGCTGACAGGCTGATGGTACTGAAAGTTAGACCAAGTTTTTCTGTCTTTGCGTCTTCTTTTTTTCCCCTCCTTTTTGCAGGGCTGAAAGAAGGCTCGCTCTATTACAAAGGCTGTAGAGGAGGTAATGAAAAAAGCAGCGTTATGTAACTCTATTCTAATGTACTCCACCCTGCTTATGGGCTGGTCCCAAAGTGTTTTCACAGTTGCTGGAGGGTTTGCAGTCGTGCATGGCGGAACCCAAATCAATACTGAAGAGGAATAATAGAGCTGCTTTGGTGCTGAATGATTTTGACATACATCTCACATACTGTCAGGCCGACATTATTAATCATCACATGTCACATTTAGCTCCAAATTTTGATATTTACGGTACGTTTAAGAAAGATGCAGCACTCAGAACTCTTTCAGTTGATCGTCATACTCCTCTCGACTTGTTCTCCACCACCTTCAGTCATCGTTTATTCACTCCAAGGACAAGTTGGTGTGTGGAGCCAGTGTCTCATGAGGCGTTTTATTACTTAAATCCTGGCCGCCCCTCCCTCCCCTTCTCCCACTGTATGTATACTCCCATTTACACTGCACTTGGCAGCGGCCTGTTGTTTTTGCTGGAGAGGAAAGGAACAAGACAGCCCTGGTGAAAAATCTCTCTCAGACAAAATTCCTTCTCTCTCCAACTCCCGGGAGAGGTGTCGCAAGAGTGGAAGGTGCTCAGGCCTTCTCGGATCAGAGCATGAATTGTGACTGAACCGCTGATTTCATGATCTTTATGTCTTACTATATGAAGTCAGAAATCAGGCCAACATGAGTAGGAGATTTCAGACCAAACACTGTGATATGTGTTTTCCCACTGTGGCTTCAGGAGCTGCGATGGAATTTAAAATTTGCAATCCAAAGTAACCCCTGGGCCGAGAGAACGGCCCCAGGAACTGAAGCACCCATTAGGAGGGACTGAGCAAATCACTTTCAGAGCCAAAGTGGAGTCCAATATCCAAGCTGGCCAGACACTCAGGACCAGTTTACAGACTCGAATTAGGGTCCAACCTGGACAAACACAATTCGTCAAAGAGAACAGATGCAGAAGAAAAAAAGTCACTTCAACAATAATCTTATTTTGTCTACTAGACTGGCTCATATGCAACACACTGTAATTGAATCCTGCTCTGCCAGACGTTGCAAGGAAAGCCCCCATTCCTTGGTATGGCTTGTTGAGACATGCACATAGACATGCATGCAGTTCAGTATACAAACATGCATATTTGTCTGCTTAACATCAGATGACACAAATCAAAATCCCACAGAGGCTGTTTTGCCAGTGGCCTCCAAAACAACGGTGAAATGGCGCGTGAAGCGAGATACCTATCAATTACGAGACATAAAAGTGAGTTACACGCCACCCCTGACAGTTTAGTGCTGTTGTAAAGTACGACACGTAACAGGCTCCTGACGCGTCTCACTCGCGAGTTAAACCTGGCTTTGAAGTTGAGCGGAGAGTTTGTTGTGTTTAATTTGCTCCATCCTCTTCAAGCCGCCACACAAGTGTCTGTAAATCCCCCTTGCAAATTCAACAGCCATTCAAGCCTTGAGACATGAAACTCTTTTAAAAAAAAAAAAAAAGTCTCATCTGTACAACACAGGGAAAGTTTGCTGATGCATGTCTCGCAGGGTGTAATTATGCCCAAAAGCATGAGTCAAAGTGAATTTTACATTTTTCAAAAGAGGGGTATTTTTCTCTCTTTTTTCTTTTTTTCTGTCAGCGGCAGCCTGCAGCCGAGGATTAGTGGTCAGCGTTTGATGATGCAACGCCGTTACTGTGCTTTTGCAGTCAAGCAGAAAAGCCAGTGCCACAGCTTTTAGGCCCACACTAGCCCTCAAACAAAGACACCTACACAGCCCCGGCAGCAGCAGTGTGGGCACTGCTAGCTCTCGGGGGCTAACTGAGAGGAGACGAGCTGAAGCCAAGGGCGGGGAGCAGGAAATGTCATGTACTAGTTATGAAATATAGGAGCGAGCTCAACGCAGGTTCTGGCGTCGGCCCAAAACTAATCTGACTGCATGTGAGTCGCGGTTAGCGGGAGGTGTGTGTGAAGAGAGCATGCCAGAGGGTGCATGTGAGGGGTTCCTATGTAGAAACGTGCAGGCAGTGTGTCCTATATATACATATATAAGTTTAATTCTCTGGTTTCTTTGCTCACATACTCTATCTGTCTTCAGCTCGACCAAATGTGTCCATTTCCTGAGAGCAATTAGCAGCGCTGAGGAATTCAGCCCCTTACCATTAGCCAGCAGCACGACTGGAGGCCCTATTATCCTCATTCCTTATAGACACAGTGAAGGAGAAGAGTGAGAGGGGGGCTTACAGGGGCTTTCAAAAGCTCCTCATTACCTTTACATACTGTTGCCTCCACCAGAGCAATCATTTCTGTGACTGAAAGCTGGAGTCAGAAGTATTTCCTTGCTAATTCACCTTGAAATTCTGGTGCTGCCAGAATGCTCAGCTTTAAATCACTGGATCGTGGCATCAGCGGGAAAGACGCGCACACGTTCCACGATGCTGTTCGACCACTATTTGTCAGCATACTTTATTAAAGTCTAATTTTAGATGAATAAGGCATTGCACAGGCCACACACCAGCATCTTGCAAAACTCCTGCAAACAGCTTCTACAGCTCCACATAAGCGCTGAAAAAAATGAGCAATGAGCGCGAAGGCTCTGGCCAAGGCACACTCTCTCAATCTCCGGCCAAGGTCTCGGCGATCATCATTACCGTCTGCACTCAGTCAGACTGTGTGTTGAGTTACAGCCTTTCGCAATCCTCTGAGGAAACCAGGGAATTTGGCACCGACTCTCCTCGAAGACAGGACAGTCCAAATATACAGTATCAACATTCCTCCAAGCCCTCATTATATTTTCATTGGAGGGACAAGACAAGACACAGGCACGGAAACAGAGCAGACGCTGCTGCTCTGATCATGCTGGTGTCATCTCTGACCAGAAAACTCCAGGGCGATCATGTGTGGGAGTGGAAGTGATTATCACAACAGAAAATAGGATCTCTTTTCATTTCAGCTTTCGTTTCTTTGTTGGACGTTGTTACGGGCTAAATAACCGCCGCAGATAAAAGGAACCTTTCCAAATTCCCTACGTGACGACGATATAACCTTTCCAAAGCGATCCAACACAATTATGAACATTTAACTTTGCAGAACTGTCAGTGATGATGAGATCTTCAGCTGCAGCAGCTCTGGGCAGCGCTCAACTTCCCGTCACAGTTTGTGTGTGTCAAGCAGGACTGCGGTGCATGGAGGGGTTATCTTTTGTTCACGGTGAAATTTCACAAGGGAGGAAAGTATAACTACTGCATTTTATTGTGGACTTCTGCCTAAGAATGAAAAATGTTTCCGACAAATCCAAACACCAAACACCTGCAGATACGCACAAAGCATGAAGTGTGTGTGGCTGCCTTCATTCAGACGTTACTGTGTGATCATTGGCTGGATTCCTGCTCGGCTTGCTCGGTGCCATTCAAACAGTCACACAGCTATATTCTGCATCTGGGTGGTCCTGCTTGAATTATTATAATGTTACTATTTTTCTCCACGTCGCAAGTCAAGATTAGACTTTGCGTGGCACAGAGCTTTGGTTTGGCTCAGACGTGGATTAAATGAATCAAAATACAAAATGCAGACAAAAGCCTTTTTCAGATGTATGGGGTTGACTTCTATGACAAATCCCAGGCAAGTTGTTTGCAATCCCTGATAACAAGCTATTGGCCAACCGAGCGGTGAAAATTAGATTTAACGCTGTCTGTTGAAGCAATCGCTATTATTATGTAACGTGCGGTTGTCACTTAAATGCCGTTTCATACTTTGTCCTCTGACATTTCCTCATCGGCCCCACGTCAAGCAGACATGTGTGCAGTGCAGACGCTGGAGTGATTAAACAAGCTCCAGTCTCAGCACTTTTTCTATGTGTTCAACCCTTTTGTTTCCCTCAAAAGCTGCGAGCTAAAAGGTCAGTGTTTCGGTCAACATTTAGCGACAGGAGTGTTTTTTGTGCAAACACAGAAATCTGGCTACGGTTCCAAAAGAAATGCAGGAAATCTGGAAATCATAACTGTGTAAAGGCCCTTTTTAAAAAGCACCTCTTTTTGTAAAAACACTGGCTTTAGTGCCCCTTCTCTCAGTTACACCTTTGGACATTGGGGTGTTTGCTTCCACGGTGTACATCTAGTCTGGTCCTAACATGCTGTTTTTACAAAGCATGTGGAAAGGCTTATGGGGACTACAATGTGATACTGATAATGTGATACCCACAGCAGTGAATAGCTGCTCCCCCAGCATTAGTATTAGTACCACTGAGTCTAGCTGTTGCATAGTTGGCTCGCTCGCCTGCAATGCGTCTGCTGTCTATTCAGCGTACTGGGGTGCAGCTTGGCAATTCTAGCTCTCCAGAGACGCACTGGAAGGCATTTCTACTTAAAATAAACCCTGTGCGCCCACGTCCAGCCTCTCAGCCCTGACGGCCCTGCGCTGCTTGTCGGCTCGCCAGCCCTTCCCCATTAATCCACTGCAGCATTCCATTTATGCGGAAACCATCCCACGGATGTGCCCGGGCAGGCGCTGGGGCATTTAAAACCCTCTGTAACACACGCTCATTCACTTAGACGCGCACAAACACAGATACCAGACACAAAGGAAACGTATATAAAGAGCACACCAAAATAGTTTCCCCTGCGTGGCATATATTTGTAACGAGCATGCACTGCACCAGCTGAAGGGCATGCACTCGTTATATAGGAAAACGCTGAACCCGTGAACTTGCAAGTGACAAAGCCCCCCCCAAACACGAACGCACGCAGTCCATCCCTACCAATCATGTTTCCCATTCCATGATTGGCCTTTAGCCTTCACGCCAACAAGGGAGGATAAGAAGCTGGCCTAGATATAGTTAATACTACACAGTTAAGAGTAAGTATTTTGAAAGATTCTAAAACGGAAAAGAGAATGTTATTTACCGCCTCATCTCACCAGCACCCGGAAAGTTGCTGTAGTGATAAAAAGAACAATTCAACACTCAAGTCTGGCCATCTACTAGTATGCAAATTCACATTCACACAAGTTTCCCTCATCCAGGATCCAGAAAAATACACTTAAACACGCAGCATGATGGGCCAAAGCAAAGATTAGCAATAATCTGAGCACACGTTCCCGGCTGTACCCGCATGCTGCCAAGGAAACTTCACACTTCATTTACATTAGTTGTGTTTCAAGGTGAATTAGCTGCGCCTTGCTCTTTTATTTTGCAAGTGCAGCTGTAGGTGATCTCAAACAGCCATCAGAATCTGTTTTAAATACATGATACTTACTCAGAGAAAACTTGTCAGTCGTCTTCTGTCAATGATGCAACTTTGTTTGGACGCTGTAAGGAGTTAATGAGACATTTATTACTACTTATCACAACATAAATTTTGTCATTAGTTCAGAAATTAAATATACTGACAACTGCAACGGCTGAAACTAATTGCCATCTGTTTTGATTACTAAAAAAATTGTAAAAATTCTCTGATTTCAGCTTTTCGAGCATGAATATTTTCTGGTTCCTTTTTCCTCTGTGACAGTAAACTAAATATTTTTGGGGTGTGAAAAAAAAACAACACTGATGGCATTTTTCCCCATGTGCTGCCATCTTATACACCAAGCAACTGACCAATTAATCAAAAAAATAAGCAGCAGATCATCATTAGCTGCAGCCCTAAAGTGAATTATCAAGCAAAAGCACCAACCACTCTCAGAGATGCATTGCTGCGTTTTCCTAATTGCATTTATTACAGCTTTATGTCACTGTAAAGTGAATATCTGTGGGGTTAAGGTGACAAAACAAGCACTTTAAAAGACATCACAGTAGTCTTTCAAAGTGTGGTCACCAGTTTTTAGCAAGAACTGAATCACAAAATAAAGAAAAAATAACAAGAATGATTATTACTGGTCTTAAATCCATACTGTTTTGCAGTAATTTTGCAGATTTGCCACTCGCAGCATGCTTATCTCTCTTGCACCTGTATGCAAAGTGGCAATATGAGAGGCAGATGGACTGGACGAGCTGGCTAATGTCCTAAATGTGCAGCGGCAACACGGGGAAGTTGAATGTTTGGGATGGTTAAAGCCCTGCAGACTCGGTTGCAGGGCTGCTGCAGCAACACTTAGCTTCCTAGCTTAGCGGTCGACTCCTCTGAAAGCCACAGTGTGCGGCGGCGTGTGTGCGGCGTTACATAACAGCCTTCACACGGCTCACCGACAGTTAGTGAGTTGAGCAAATACCGAAAAGGAAGAATCCTGAGACGAAAATACCACCCCGACACAAGTACGAAGTGTAGTTTAGCTAACGGCTCCGTGAATAACTAGCGACAGTTGCTACGACAACAACAACAACGGCGGCGGCGGAGTTAACGGTCGCGGCGGCGGCAACGCAATTTGCGGCTCGGAAAACTTTAAAAACTGCGGGAAAATAAAACGCCACACTTTCCGGGGAAACTGAGCCGACAGCACGTCTTCAAACGGTGACATTAGCAAACACCGCGCTGGAGCTCAAACGCCGAGAGAAATGTCATATGTGCGGCGATGAAAGTGCGATAAATGTATGCAAATTTAGCTAACTATTAGCACGCAAAAATAAAGCAAAGGCGGAGGGGAGCGGCGGCGGCTACACACGCTTACCTGTTGTGCGTCCAAAAAACAAAATCCGCAGTAATGGTGGGACGGCTGTGGGAGTCGGGACTCGGATGTAGGTTTTTGGGACTAAGTGAGGTCGTTGCATCAGCCCCGTTTAAGTAGCGAGCTGGGCTGTGGAATGCGGAACTGCTGCCCCAGACGTAAGCATGGATGAAAATAATGTGAGAGGAGGGCCGAAGACACACGGCTTTGTTTGCTCCACCCATAGCAACCGAGAAAACATACACAGACTGCAGGAAAGTTTCAGCCTGGGACACTGGCGGAGATCACACACAGCGGGTAAATACACCCCCGCAGCCATAATAAACGGGACAGTAAATAAAATGTTGACAGTAAACTCACTGTGCCAGTTATAGCTACAGGTGTTTAGCTATTTGACGGCAAAAATAAAACAGATCAGTCAGAGTACTGGGTTATTTATATACTCAAATAAAATATTAAATTGAAGTCAGTTTTTTTCAAGAAAGTATGTCAGTAGAGGCAAGAAATTTGAATATAGCTGTAAAAAAAAAAAATCTGCATTTACTTTACACAAGAGTTTATTAATTCATCCAGAGAGGGATTTTTCAATTCACTTATATTTATTGTGTCAATCATAAACTATCTCAGGGCACCTGACATAATATGATTAGGACTTTATATGATTATATTATGAAAAAAAAAGCCCAAACAAAACCTACAAAATCCCTTTACACAAGGACTTTGATGAAAATAGGAAGTGAAATCTCCGGCAGAACCAGGCACAGGGAAAGCAGCCATCTGCCTTGACCAGTCGGGGTGAGGGTAGTCTTGCATAACCAGATCTACCCGTAGAGTGGTCTGACTGACCTCATGATAAAGAATAAAAAAAAAAACAACAGATCCTACAAATTCCCTTTATGCAAGCACTTTGGCGAAAGTAGGAAGCGATACCTGTGGTAGAACCAGAGTCAGAGAGAGTGGTCATCTGCCTCAACCAGTTGGAGTGAGGGTAGTCTTGTATAGCCAATCCTGTCTGTAGAATGGTCTGACTGCACCTCATTATCATTCTGCTGTGGAGGATGAAAAAACTCTGGCTAGTTGTATTTCTCTAAATGAACCACAATGGTTGTTTTTGTGACGCTAAGCCCAGGATGTAGCAGTGGTGCCCCTGCAAAATAGAGACGAGGTGGTGGAACTTTTACATGCATGAGTGCAAGCACTGTCATCAACATGACTAATTCACCAAAAGAACCAGGCTGGTCTGGATCATTGCATGATTCAGACCGAAGTTCTTGGCTAAACTTGCCATTTTCAGATTATGAGTTGTGCAGCACAAATGGCAGGTTTGTACCTGCAGTCCAGTGAGTCAGACGAGGGTGAGAAAAGAAAAGCAAAGAGAAACAAAGTTTAATTTGAGGCATTGTTACAGGCTGGAAGAGGACAAAGTGAAGCCATATTTTACTGTGACATCAAAAAACTGCAGATTCTAATTAAGCTAACATTTATATAGTGCATCAAATTGTGATACTTGTGTCTAATATTGTACATAGACCCCCCAAAAAGCAAAACAAAAAAAAATATGGGTAAAAATGCAAAAGTATTTCACAAGTGCAGCAGACACTGGATCTTATATGCTTTACTTATACTATTATTAATTTTCTTTATTAGAGAGAAATTACATGTAAATATGTCAGAACGGGCTGCCTGTGAAGTGTTATGGATGCAGATTAGAGCCGGATTTTAAAAATGTGTGCACATTAAACGGGTGTGAAACCCTAGAATAAGTAAATTAGCCGTCTTACAGGGAATTGTGTGTATAAACACCTATAATGACTTCTGACTTTTAAACGCTAATAAAAAGCTTGCAGCCTACAAGTAACAAAAACAAAGTGATTTAACACCTACTGTATCGTTCTGAGTCATATATATTTAGAGTATAAAGATTTATGTAGCCTTGAATTGTAACAGTTGCTTTACGTGATGTTTAATCTTCACTATACATAATAAAAAATCTTCTTGCTGTAAGTGGAAAGTTGCTTTGTGCTACTCTAAAATCTGGTTTTAAACAGGATTTGTGCTAGTTTGGAAGCTCAGGTCAGTGGGTATTTGAGGCCTGAAGTCAGGGAGATAGTGGTTAAACTCTCATAATAATGAAAAATATTTGCATATTCACATTTTTTTTAATAAGAAAGTATGGAGGAGGTGTCATTGGTGACATGTATAGATATGAATACTAAAGAAAAGCTAAGAAGTCTAGTTTTCTGCATTTTCAAACATGCCTGGAGGGGATATTTAAGGTCATTTTCCAACAAAGGGAAGAGTCATCACTTCCCACTTTTTAACCGGTGACAGAGTGCTACTGTGGTTTTTCTTGCAAAGAAAGAAAATACAATTATGCAACTGAATAAATGTTAGTTTAACATCTGTCATGGTGCATTTTCCTTACGCTCATTCCACCTTGTTTTTCACCTTTTACCTCAAAGTCCTCAAAGTTTGCACAGATTTATCTCCCTCCAGCTTTTATTCATGTTAATAATCCTGAAAGGGACACCCAGCAGATCTTTCCTCAGACAAACTCAACACAGAGCTGAAATCTTACTGTCTCAGCTGGTCTCACGGAGGAAGTCAGATGCCGGAGTAATGCAGTAAATCCTGCAGGGTATTTGTGCGTGTAGCTTTAGCTGCTCTAAAGGCCTCGTTTTATTTTCTTTAATCACTACTTAATTAAGCTGTGACTTGATCTGTAAAACAGAACAATCCGATGCACACATGCACGTCTCAAGTGTTTCTCTTTGTGTTTCCAGAAAGTTCCTTGAAGAACAATGTGGATGTCTCCTCCTGATGCTTCCCTCTAGTGTGGTCAACGATAACTGCATCACCCTGGACTGCACTTACAGAGGCAAAGTTTTCTATCCAAGGTACCCTGTTCTAATCTGGAAGAACTGGAAACCACTTCTGCTGATACAAAGGTAAAATGTTCGTCTTTTGACAGTTTATTGCTTGAACTCTGTTTGGTTTATTGGTTAACTGTCACATCCTGTACACTCCCCTTGTCCTAAGAGTAAAAAATGACCCGCCTCCACTGAGCCTCTAAAATCAAGTGGCTTCGTTGAATTTTCAACCCAAAATCTATGTTGCATGAAGAAACAATCTGTCATGAATCACACACTTTGTGAATGTCTGGGTTTTCCCTCTTCAGAGGGCAGAAAGACTGGATTTAATCAGTGGACACCACTCATTTTTATCACAACACACATGTTATAGGTGTTTTCTTTACTAAAGTCGTGGTTTATTGTTTCTATTATTGCTGCTAAATGTACTGCATAACTGTAGACATTATTTATTTAGCAACAGATAGTACTTGTATATCCTGAGAAAGTACCAGAAATTTGCAGAAAGTAGCTTTAAATGAATTATTTGAAAGGACACAGCAGCAGTGTAGGGTATACTGCACAATGGAATTCAACTACACAAACTCAACTACAAAATACTAGTCTTCTCACATCATTTGAATCATTGCTCTCACCCACAAGGTGCAACAATAGATGCAAAACAGAAACACAAAGAAGATATTAAACTGTAATTAGCTTATGTAGGACAGCATGCCAGTGTGTATGCATGGACTTTACAAGTGTATTTCTCACATGTGCAGTACACAGTATTTGTTTTACAGTTTTACCTTCTGGGTGTCCAAAAAAATCAGATCTATGACCAACTAGTTTCTGAAAACTAAAATCTGCACTCATGGCTTCATTAGACAGTGTTTTACATTTTCTAATGGGGCGTCACTTTAGGAAAAGTCATCGAATTCAAGTTGAAAGAAGGTCATTTAGGGGATTTTCTCTTCTATTAAACATAGTTGCCAGGTCATTTTTGACCCTAAGACAGCACAAGGGTTAATTAGTTACCATCTCCACGACTGAGCTGCAGAGTCACCTCTAAACAATGGTAACCTCAGGGTGTTTTTAAATCCTCAAATTGCAATTAAATTTCATTTTATTGCAGCAAAAACAATTCAGCGATCGTTCTCCACAGTGCCTTTTACTGCACGTCAGGTTTTATCATTACCATTATCTGAGGCTCAGATGGGTTTTACACGATGCCAACTCAACTGTTCCACCTAGAACAAGCAGCTGAGTTATTAGAGGCTCACCAAAATACCCCACTCTGTTCCCTTTTTTAGATTCTAATTTGGTTCGGCCGTGATTTATGTCTCGCATCTGAGGGGAGGTCGGGGCCGGCTGTGCGTCACAGTCGCTCTTAACATAGATGACAAATTTCAGCTGAGACGTTTGGAGTTAATAAAGCAGAACTGAACTAACAAGCAGACAGATTTCACAAAACGGGAGGCTTCACGGTTTAGGACGAGACGGAGGTTTTCCCCCTTTCGCAGGTGTAGACTTTTGGACTGAGTTCCTCTGTGCCTGCAGGGCGGCAGCCAGAGATGTCACTCAGTGCATGAACACACATGGTGCAGGCCCATTTGGCACTTTAAGCCTTTAAGAGGGAATCGTCCCAGCCAAGAACAATAAGCTATGATAATGGCACTGAGAAACAATACACCAGTCTGATGTACAGACCAAGTATGCGGAGCACGTTAGTCGAGAGCATGTAACAAGAAATGGCCTGTTATTAAAAATCAGGACCTGAAAGTGCAGTTATTCCCCTGCTTGAAAGTTCAGAACCTTAAGCGCAGCACCTATCAAGATCTTTATTTTTCTGTCCTCCACAGAGTCTTTGCTTTGCTTTACACAATCTTGGGTGCACTTTCCAGCAGCTGCCAACATGATGAATGGAGAGTGAATGCAGTTTGTGGTTTTGCAGCTTTGCCAAACTTGTGCAGAGTTCTTGCTTCGTGGGCGTCAGTAGCCAACGTAAAAACAAACTCACTTCTCTTTTTTTTTGCATAACAAGGTATGGTGGTTTTTCTCTTCTGTGTTTTTAATCATTTTCAAGAGGGATGTTTAACAACATCTTTGCAAACCCAGTGGCTCATTTTACAAGATGTAAATGAGTCAGTTCTTATCTTCTTCAGCTTGATTAAAATGTGTTTATTCGTAATATTATCCAACACCACATCTTTGGGAAATACCCAACGAACCAGACACCTCCAGACACAGACCTGACTCATCACCCCCCCCACACACACTGCAGACATTATATACAAACTTTATTTTTACCAATGCGCCGCTTAATTCCCTTCCTTCCTTTTTTCTCCATCGTTTCCCATTTATCTCAGACAGTCGTAGACAAAAAAAATACGTCCATTGATGCGCAAAGATGCACATTTCAAGTCAGGTTATTTAAAACTCTGGGACAGAAGTCCTGCATTTTGCCACTTTGGGTGTCCAATTTAGAAATATGGTGTTGCTACAGAATCCCATTTCCCATTTTCTGACAACAGTGAAGTAAATGGAAGTTCTCCTTTTGTCACAGTTCATTCAGTGGACGTCACATAAGTATTCCACATAATGAATCCAATCAGTGCATTGAAACATACTGTACATTTTCAGTATAAAACATCCTCCTTTCTCATCATATGCATGATGATTAAATGGATTGGATTGTGATGCTTTAGCAGACTCCCGTCCACTCTATTCACAGTAATCAAATCCATCTCTTATTGCACCAACTGGCGCTGACTTTAAGCCTTCCCCATCTCCATCTCCCTCTCACGACAACAGGCCGTCAGCTATCATGCCAGCGCTCCTCTTCCCCCTGCTGCTCCTGTTTCCATTCGAGTAAAAGCTCCCGGCGCTACTGCATTAGCGAGACACGGATTCACCATTTGACGCTCATCCACAACAGCATGTGGAATCAAAGTCTATAAAAAGAACATTCTTCTGCACAAACAGCTCAAATCATTGCAGTTTCATGCGTGCCAGGGATGGTTTGATCGTGTCGACAGGTGAGTCACTTCTAAATAAAATCAAATCTTCCTACTGCATCGCTGAATCTGCAGTCGGAATCAGACATCAGCACCATCTCTGCTCCCTCGCAGCGTTACTCATGTCAGGTGACCCAGCGTTCCCGAATCCGTATGACATTGATTTATCCCCGTAAATATAGCACTTCCTCGGGAATATCACAGCAAGCAGGAAACAGATTGGTCAGAAGGTGTGTGCGATAACAGAGGTGGAAACAGTGAGCAACACGACAAATAATAGAAAGACTGAGATCTGCAAGCATGTGGGCAACGTGGGACATATTACAGAGTGTTGATGTCGCTGGAAGTCATCTCATCCTGTAATTCATATGAGCTCAACATGCTGTACAGATAAGGAAATAGCACATGAAAACACACATAAACAAAGTGTCAGCACACAAACCTATAAAAAAGATGAACAAACTGCAGCATGGAGGCTGAGCAAAATGCAAAAAACTAAAAAGTTTGCAGTTTTGCAGTCCATTCTAATAAGTGTACGACAAGCACATACTGGTTTAAGTCATCATATTAGTGGTTACAGTTACACCCAAAGGTTAGTTCCTAATTCACACCCAATTAAAAACAACTCACTGAAGGGCCTTCATCCCTGACAACATGCTGTCAAGTCAGAGGAGAAACAACAGAGGTGTAAAATAGGGGGAAAGAAGCAGAAAAAAAACCTGAACTGAGATTTTATCATTTCTGTGATATTTTATGGTCTAGATTTTAGTGGGAAAGTGGTCTAACCCACAACCCAAATATAGTGTTACACTGAAGCGTTAGACCGTTCTTGAAAACACTAAACTTTCAACCCACTTCTCTCAGAACTACAGAAAGTGGGTTAAATGATCCAGATTTACATAAAATTTTCCAGAAATGATCTAAAACGATGGAAATGTCTTTAGAATGACATGAAAATAGTCTAAAATGACTGGAAAATTATCCAACATCAGTCAAAATTTCTCTCAAATGATTAAAAATGATGCAGAATGACTGAAATTTTGCAGAATGACACTGAATTTTGTTCAAGATGCTTTGAAAATCATCCGAAATGACTCAAAATTGGTCTGAAATGACTTGAAAATGACCCAAAATTGAAGTAAAATTGTTCAGAATCACACAAAAATTGTCAGAAATTACAAAAATCTTCCCAGATTGACTTCCAAATGTACAAAATGACTCCAGATTTGTCAAAAAATACTTAAATCTGTTCAGAATGAACTGAAAATTATTTAAAATGACTGAAAACTTGCAGAATGACATGAGGGGGTTAGAAACAGAGTGGTCTAACCCACATATAATCTGAACTGAGTTTTATATCATTTCTGTATATTTTATGTTCTAGATTTTAGTGGTAAAGTGGTCTAACCTACAACCCAAGTATAGTTACAGTGGAATGTTAGTCCATTCTATCTTCCATCCTGTGTGTAGTTGGTAAAAGTGAGTATAATTCTCCTGTATACTAATTAGTAGTTACACAGAATACATCATACTTCAGGAATTGATTATATTTTTAATTAAAGTAACTAGAGACAAAAGCTTTAAAATAATTGTAGTGGGGTAAAAAGTGCACTTTCCTCTGAAATGTTCAAAATTGTACTCGTAAATGTACTTTCTATACCAATACTAAATAATAAATACACCCAATATACTCCTATATTCTTGTTTTTATGTTATGTATCTCTATTTTATGCTGCTTTGTTCATTAAGTTCATGATATTTTAAAAGAAAATAATGTATTTTTGTGCTATAGCAGCACTTTGCTATGCAGAGTCTGATTTACAACAAGCGCATACCGGTTCAGGTCATCATATCAGTGGTTACAATTAAACCCAAAGGACAGTTCCTAATTAAAAACAAACTGAACTCACCAAAGGGCTTTCATCCCTGACAACATGCTGTCACGCTTGAAAACACAAAACTTTGAACCCATTTTTCTCAAAAACAACAGAAAGCAGGTTCGACCACTCTGCTTCCAAAAACCCTTCATTTCATCTCTCGTGTTCATATTGTATTTGCTGTGTGAGGGTTTAAGACTACAGTTTTTAAAGGAATTTTGATGTATTACAGTTTTACAAATCACAAGGATTTCCTTTGATACATGATTTAATTGGAGAATTAAAGTGAATTAATTTACAGCTAGCACTAAAGTTACTTTGTTGTGCTGTAAAAGTAGTAAAATGAACATGCAGGAGCTTAAAGACCTAATCCTAATGTATACATAACAGAAAGCTGCAGCATTAAAGCTTAAATCACAAGATTAGTGATTGATACAGAAAGTAATCTTAGATAATAACTCAGTTTAGATTATTCAGCTGGTCTGATATTAGTCAATGCTGAAGCTGATCAAACCGCTGCAGTAAATGAATCACATTTCAAGTTATTACTCCCTAAACATTGTGCTTTACAATCAGCTCAAAAGTGTCATATTGAATAATACATATAATATGCAGCTTCAGTTAGCCACTTTATGAGCTCAGCTTGTCAAACTTTGTGTAATTTTAGTCTGTTACCTGTTTTATAAGCCAATCTCAAACCTGTCTGTCTGCCATGAGGCTCTATTTTTGTTTTAGATACCAATTTATTGCACTCTGTTGAACAGTCACTTATAAATGCTAATAATATCTATAATCGCAGGCGAAAATAAAATTTAGATTTCAAGTTTCCAGACTCGTTCCCCTCACTGCCACTGCTTTTAATCAATGGTGTGATGCGCTGCTGCTGGACGGCTATTTCAGACCAATGATGGACTGACTGTCAACAGCTCTGATGTCTTCTGAGTCACTGTCTGTCCTTAAAACTCAGCGTCCAAACAATCGGACGCTTCTCACCTCCACAGACTGAGTCTCGGCTGTAAAATATCACAGAACTGTTCACAACCAAACCTCAAGCCACATCCTTACTGTAAGAGACGGGAGGGCACGGAAGTCTTATTTTAAGGCGATTGCTTGTCTTAGTTTGACTTAGAAAAAGCAGAAACGGCATCATAAATACCAAATCATTTTTAGCTAAAAGTGTCACCATTCAAAATGTTACTCAAGTAAAAAATATTTTAAAATATGAAGGCTTTCTGTAATGATCAAGTGAAATTATTTACAATAGACTTGACTTGCTATGGATAAATTATTGCATATCATCTGACTATTATTAACACTGATTTATTGTGGTGTGTCAGCAGCATTTTAATGTTGCAGCTGGTCAAAATGGAGTTAATAAACAATGTATTTTGGATTGTTAAACTTTCAAAATAAGATGTATTTATATTTATGAACTGTTTTCTATGGAAAATCAGAATCTGCATAGCAACGTGCTGCTATAGCACAAAAATACATTATTTTCTTTTAAAATGTCATGAACTTAATGTACAAAGTAGCATAAAATAGAGATGCATAACATGAAAACAAGAATATGTGAGCATATTGGGTGTATTTACTATTTGGTATTGTATACAATTTTGAACATTTCAGAGGAAAGTGCACTTTTTACTCCACTAAAAATCATTTTAAAGCTTTTGTCTCCAGTTACTTTATTAAAAAATATAATCAATTCCTAAAGTATAAAGTATTATATATCAGCCTGATAAAAGATAAGATAATCCTTTATTTATCTGTATATTGGCATAAAAATTTAATATCGGTCAATATTGCTATCGGGTTTTTTTGGCTTTCATGAAAACTGACAAAATTCTTATTTTGCACAGACAATGTTTGCATTTGGAAAGGTCTGTTGCATTTGAGAATGCATCTAATGGGGCATCACATGATGTGTTAATTCCAAGACAGGAGTTATGTGATGTTACCTAAAATTAGTTAAATTGGCCACATATATCGGTATCGGTTGATATTGGAATCGGAAATTGAGAGTTGGGCAATAGCCGCATATATCAGACATCCCTAATATCTATACAAGTACTGTACAAAAGTAACATTTTGAGCTACTTGTAATTTACTTGAGTATTTCCACTTTATACTTCCACTTCACTACATTTCATAGGAAAATACTTTGCTATATACTTCCTACTCCCCTATCTTTCTCTGACAGCTTTATTTTTAAGATGAAGATGAGACACAATGGATAATATAGGAAGCTTTTCAAATAAAATACATCATTAAGGATTAAACAAGTGATTACTTTCTTATTAAATTCTTACACGGTTTCATTTTAGCAAATTATCAGCTATCGTACTAATTAATCAAAGATGACAGAAAAAGTCAAAGAGTAGATTTCATTTCTCTCCCATTAACCATCTGAACAGATTTATCCGCTGTCCCTATCTATTAAACAGTATTTCTAACCCACTTATGCTGCAGTACAAACAATCTGCAGATGTCATATATAATAATATATCCGAAAAACAGCACTTTTCCTTTAATCATAAACCCAAATTTTATGTAAGTTTGATTTTTCATGCAGGACTTTTACTTGCAAATGAGTATTTTTGCATTGTATATTTTTGTATCTTCTTCCACCACTACTAAGGACCCTGATACCAACTACAGATGTAGATTTGTAGATTTTTATTCATAGTATATTTTACATTTTATCGTGCATTTTGTAGCTTAGTATACTTTCTATTTTTCTATGATAGTTTATATTTTTCTACTGAGTTGGTGGTCACTTTACTCTTTCTGATTGCTACTGGAACAATAAAACTTCCCCTTGGTGATCTATAAAGTGTTTCTATTCTATTCTGTTCTGTTGGAGTCAGTCTGTCAGTGGAGGTTTTTCTGCTGCACCACTCATTTAAAGGGAAGCTCAGCTGGTTTCTGCTCGCTCTTCAGCCTCCTCTACTGCTGACAGCACAGACTGCAGCTCTCCTCTCACGTTCCTCCAGAACACACACCACATATGTTGTATAACGTCCAATGTATGTCCGCATAAATTAATAACACGCCATCACATTAAGTGCAGCCACTGATCCATTTGCTTGTTCCGAACGGGCTGCGGTCGTTGAATCCTCTCTGTGAAGTTCCGGTAAACGCTTCGGCCCCGTTAAATCACTTACCGGACCCAATTATCAGCGGACACGTGACGCCCCGCTTCTCGAATTGTTGAGAAAAGACTTCGCCGCTGCTTCGGCTCTTTTCGGTAAGCGGCCCCGAAATGTGACACCCCGTTGCCATGGAAGCAAAACAACTGCAGTTACCCATATATGGCCAGGAGGAAGTGAAACGATACGGCGACGTCGGCTGCGGCGGCGTGTTGACGTCACGCACAGCACGCACACACTACTGCGTCGCTGTGGAATCGGCTTCCCTTGACCGTGACAATAGTGGAGCGCAGAACGAGCTATGAATTAATAATTAACCCGCTGTTTGCGCTGCTCCTTCCAGACACGATTCAGCCCCCAACGGCGGCACTTTATGTAATCCTGGAGCCGGAAATAGGCGCACTGACATCTTTGTAGACCGAGCTGAAAATAATGTTCTCCAGGTTCACCCTGTTCCCTCCCAATGAGTTTTCTAAAGACATCACATCACACAGTCGGCACATGGAACTTGTGAAGTTATAGATGTTCAAAGTCGCGTTTTCTTGAGCCTTTTATATCCATTTTGGCTTAAAAACTGTATGTTCATTCATGGCCTTGCAGCAATTGAGGAAGCATCTCCTCATATTCTGTGTATTCATTTGTTCGTGTAATTTGCATTTAAAGATTCAAAAGACCTCTTTTTCTGAGCACTTCGAAGATGTAATTTGCTCCAATATTATTGATGTAATTTGCAGTATGTCTCTCTAAATAGTCTGTACATCAGTTTCAGTATCTTCTGCAGTAGTTCCTTTTTATGTGCCTCATTGCGTGTATCAGTATCATTAACACCTCTAACTATTCTGTTCTAATTTTATTTTAGCTTGCCTATTTTTATATTTACTAATGTGTCATACTTTTATTTCTATTCTATTTGGCACTGCATGTATTTTCACGGAATCGTATTTTATTGCAATATCTGACACGAGAATTTCCTTCAGGGTGACTAAAGTTCTATCTTAGCTTAGCTTAGCTTAGCTTGTGTAAATTATGTTAGTTTATCATATTGTAGCTTGTCTTAACTACCTTTTTTTGTTAGCTTAACTTATCGTAGCTGATTTTAAATCTTATCATTTCCTGTCATATTGTAGCTTATCTTATGTTAGCTTATATTATTTTATGTTAGCTGATCTTTTCATAGCTTATCTTATGTTAGTTTAGCTTTTCTTATGTTAGCTTATGTTATTTTATGCTACCTCTGGCTGGCTAATTATATGTAAGCTTATGCTAGCTTAGTTTATCATAGTTTATCTTATTTTATGTTATCTCAACTTTTCTTTTGGTAACTTGTCTTATCTCATGTTACCTTATGTTAGCTTATCTTATTTTATGTTGCCTTATGGTAACTTATTTTATGTAAGCTTATGCTAGCTTAGCTTATCATAGTTTATCTTATGTTAGCTAATTTTTTATGTTACCTTATGTTAGTTTATCTCTTTGAAGCTTAGATTAACTTAGATTATCTTTTCCTATCTTATGTTAGCTTATCTTATTTTATGTTAGTTTCTCATATTGCAGCTTATCTTATGTTAGCTTATCTTATGTAAGCTTGTGCTAGCTTAGCTTATGCTTTATCTTATCTCATTTTAGCTTATTTTATGTTAGCTTATCTCTTTGAAGGTTATCTTTACCTATTTTATCTTATGCTAGCTTAACTTTTCTTATGTTAGCTTATCTCATTTTATCTTACTTTATGTTAGCTTAGCTTATTTCATGTTATGTTAGCTTATCTTACGTAAGCTTATATTAGTTTAACTTATCATTGCCTGTCTCATGTTAGCTTAGCTTTTCTTATGTTAGCTTATTTTATGTTACCTTATGTTAGCTTATCATTTTCAGCTTTTCTTATGTTAGCTTATGTAAGCTTATAAGATTTCAACTTATCTTATGTTAACTTATTTTATGTTAGCTTATCTCTTTGAAGCTTATCTTAGCTTATCTTTTCCTATCTAATGTTATGTTAGCTTATCTTAGCATATTGTAGCTTGTCTCCACAACAGCCTTTGGCAAGACTGTTTAATTAAATATTCCTGCATGAATGACAAGAACTGCAAGAAATGATTAGTGGTTGTCTTATTTTATTTCCAGCGTTATTTAACTTGTGCATCTTGCATCATTTTTGATAAGTAAAAAAATAAACTATGTCATAAAATACATCTCGATAAAATACATGGCATGAGCTTGTTTTTTCATGGAAAAACTCAAAAGCAAATGTCAAGTCAGGTCAGGGGACACCTTACAGCAAGATGTGACACCTATACGCTACATATTAGTAACCCTCTACTGTTCACTTGTTACAACACAACTTGATCAACAGCATTACGTTACATTAACCTATTGAGCATGATCTAGCTTTACATCACATGTAGATTTTTTTCTGTTAAAAAAACACAAGATACCACCTCTTCTTGGATTACAGATGACTTGTATTTGCATGCATTTTTTTGCTACCAGCACAAAGTCTCGTCTCAGACGGTTGTAGCAACAGTATGGAAGAATTCAACCCTGTCACAGTCACAAAGAAACACGTCGTCTACACGATCTTTGATGTTCAGGTTTACACAACATCAAAACTCACACTACAAAAGATTATTCGAGAGAGATCATAGCTCGCTGGCTGGTTCGAATACAAATACAGTATTGTTGCATAACTTCTTTGCATTCACAAGGCCAGAAGTGTTGGAGAGTTAAGACTATCTTTCATTAACTCAGATGCACCAAGGCTGCCTTTGAGGCTCTCGCAGCCTTCAGCCAAGGAATCAATCTCAGAGTAATTAAAGGAAAACACTGTGTGGTAATTGCTACAAGTGGGACTGGAAGACATGACCGGCGTGCTCAAAGATTCAAGGTCGTTCGCCACAGACTTGTACAGCGTTTCCCAGTCTGAGAGGCAGAAAGGGCTGCTCAGGTCTATGTCGGGGACAGATGCTGCCGTCTCGGACGTCACCGCCATCTCCAGGCTGGGCACCAAGTCGTCCAGGTCGTCTCCTTTCAAGTCCTCCAGGGCCTCCTCTTCTGCGCTGGAACACAGGAGGATGTTGGAGTTCCCCAAGATGGCCGCGGCAGGACTGCAAGGGGCACTGTCCATGTCTTGACCA
This sequence comes from Amphiprion clarkii, assembly GCA_027123335.1. Lineage (NCBI taxonomy): Eukaryota > Metazoa > Chordata > Actinopteri > Pomacentridae > Amphiprion > Amphiprion clarkii. The sequence goes on along the minus strand of CM049579.1, from coordinate 29,873,768 downwards.
ATGGAGGCCTCTCCGATGGCCGTGTTGCTGCTTTCTGGGGTTTTTCCATTCTCTAAGATGGACAGCAGCTGCGGGGAGGCTGGAGGATCCTGCAGCATGGCGTCAACATCATCGTCGCCGTCCCCCTCCCTGTCGTTATCTTCGTCTGCAGGGAGTTTGCAGGACGGTTTGTGGGAAGCCAAGACGTGCTCCAGTCGCTCCTTCTCCTTCAGCAGGTTTGCTATCTCCGTCTGGAGGGCAGACTTCTCTTCCTCTAGCGTATCGGTTTCCTGAGGCGAGGAGTGACAGGATCAGGAGAAGCTACTTGGCACGAGCAAAGCAGGAAAGCATGAGGAGCCTGTGGTGCTCTGCAGACATCCCCGCTCTGCTCCTGTGATCTTTAATGACATGCACGTCTTCATGATTTCATTCTACTTACAGCTTGAAGGGTGTCTATCAGCTCCTTCCGTCTGTTACGACACTTTGCTGCAGCAATTTTGTTCCTCTCCCTCCTGATCTTCCTCCTTTCCTCTTCCTCTTTGGAAGGCTAAAATAAAAATATATATATATCAATCAGAAATAGCTTGTTTAAACCCCGCTAAGTCTTCCCATATTGACAGTTGGCTCTTCAACACCATTTCACTGGCGAAAAAATGAGAGGAAATAAATCATCTTTGCAGGGTATGCTGGGAATACTGATCCAGTCGGTGCAGACTTTCAGTTCAGGCGTTAAAATGCTGCACCACTGGCACGGTCTAGCCAGTCACGTGAACGCGCGTTCTATGCCATTGCCTTTCCCTCATTCATAAACTGCACTGTGCTCCTCCAACTGTAATTACTCTGCTGCACCAATTAAACACAATGGAACGTGTTACTCCCCGCAGATACGTATTCACACTGCTCTCCTCACTCTCTTAATTGTATTTTAATGGTAAAACGGCTAATTGCAGCCTTGCGCTTGTCAAAATATCGCGATAGCTTCGTATTAAGTGGAGGAGGAGTCGGAGGGGGAAGATACTGAAGCTCAACATTGACTGATTGCTTGATTAACCGACTACTGATTGATTAAGCAGTGCCTGACGCTGACATTACAGTATCCCACCCCCCACCCACCCTGCTCTCCTTGCCTACCTGCTCCTTCTGCCCTTTCCTGCTGCAAGCTTTCGCCTTGCTCCTCGCACCTGCCGGGGAAGACGACCGAGGTTTGGTCTTTGCGCGGCCGGACGGCGGGGAGACGGATGTGAGGACCGTCGGCTGCACCATCCACCTGAGCTCCGGCGATGTGGAGATCGCAGTCACGGTCGGAACAAAGGATTCTGCTGCATTCTGGAAAACCCAGAGAGAGAGAGAGACGTGCATATGCAAGCAGTCAAACAGCAATATCTGATGAATGAGCAGCTGTTATTGGCTGACCTTTAGCAGCGTTTAAATGCCACATCAATCATCTGGCAGAGGGGATGACACAAAAACAGTGGGTGAACACTAAGTACAAATCTATCGAAAAAAAATCATCTGCATGCCACATCGTCACATCATGATCATAAACGAAAGGTCACGACGTCCAACAGTCTGTAATCACAAAGCATCGATGTGCAACCATTTATCTCCACACACACTGTGCAGATGTGTTGCTACAGAATCCTCTCCAGAAAAACGCTCTCTGTGACATTTACTGGAAAATGTGAGGAATGCTTCCTACATGATGATGCATGATTTTTTTTAAATGATGATGGTTATTTTTCTGGATGATCAGATCCGTTTGTACCTTGGTGCTGTCCACTGATGATGAAAGCAAGTCAGGAGGATGCTGGCTGCACCCAGGGGTGTCCCCGCCAGGCGATGCTGTGCTACAGCTGGACGAAGAGTCGAACTCAGTGCTGGAGTCTGGATGCATGGTTTAAAAAATATATATCTAGGTTTAAAAAAAAAAAAGAAAATAACTGCATTAAATGATAGGATCGTCTCTCTATTCTAAATAACTAAAATAAAAACGGATGCCTGCACACCTACTTATATTCCATTTGCCAGCCTCATAAATGGTAACTGTGCAGATATAGTGGAGAGGCCCGCCTTTTATAGTGAGCTGGAATTTTATGAATGAAATCTGTGTGGTGAGACTGAACCATTCCACAGAGGGAGACGTGGCGGGGAAAATAAGGCGAGGAGGTGTTTCCACAATTCACATTTTAAATCCCCGAGATGCCCGAACAGCAAATTGGAGCAAATGTTTCATTTAGACTCATTTTATGTAGTCAAATATGAAAATAATAACGAGCATGTGTAATGTGACACCCCTGCCTGCGAAAGGTGCCCGTCGCCATGAATGAACTACGTCATTTGATGTATGCAGCATCTGCATCATATACATTATGTCCTCGTTCTGCCTTCATATGTTCCCAACATGTACCTTTTTTATATTTGTCTCCTAAACGACACAGGTTGCGTTATATGTGACTGGAATGTAACATAGTCTGCTAAAAAGGTGCTTAAAGCTGCACATTTGATGTTTTTATTAGTTTTTATTATTTTCTGCACTCCTCTACATGTCACAATATTAGATCAGTGCTGATGCAATAACTTCTGTTTGGACCAGAGTGGTGGAATCCAGCCTGATTTAATGAGTTTCCACGGAGCCTCCAGCACGCTGACTGATTATTTAGAAGCTGCTAACTCATCCACATACCACCCCGCCGTTCACCTGTCTCTACATATCAATACGGAGCTCCAGCAACAAGAGCCGTCGACCGGAGAGAAGCAGCCAATCGCCGAATGGATCGGTCGAACCATATATGGAGCTTCCGGAGAGCTGGGGGCGCGCTGTGGCGCACGGAGAGCGCGCAGACGGACGCTTGGCTGTGTGTGGCCCACTCACTCAGCCACAAAAGAAAAGTGAAACATGCGCTCAAAGGCTCCGGCCGTCATGTGTTGTAGCCGGTAACGGCGTCATTAGCGGGACCCTGAATGCCAGCAGAGGCGTTATTCAGGAGGGGGGGCGAGCCTGCACTTGTGCCACCTTTATTTACGCGTGAAAACGGCTTTTACATGCAGATCTGTTGCTTAAATCACTTGATTATTCATGAATTTGACATAATGCAAGTTTTTTTCTTGTCTTAGATGCATGAGTGATTGGAGCCTACACTCTTGCATAAGTGGGTCAAAAATGACCCCCTATAAGAATCAGTGTGTTTTAATGTCATTTCTATCATTTTGGTGAAGAATAATCATTTTTAACATTGTTTTTATTCTATTTTGGTCCACACAACAATGATTTAATGTTTGAAATCTGTTTATTTTTCACTTTATAACACATTCTGATGATTGAAAAAGAGGAGCAGCAATGGAAGAATGTCAACATCCATTTTGCTGACATTTTCCCACTCTGTTCCTCCATCCTGCTTACTTGCACTGCTGCTCTCCGTTTATAATGATCTTCTGATATAGTGCATGTGGTTCACAGTAAATATATTCCTGACAGCCACAACTGATAAGAATCACATGTTTCCATGAAATTCTGTTGGATGTGCATGTGGGTTATTTTGCGGTAGTGATACAAATGTTATAATTTCTTAAAAAATATAAAAAGTAACTTAGAAATTTAAATGTAATGGCATCAAAAGCATGTTTTTTGAGGAATAGCTGGAAAATGAAATGATACCAATTGGTTAAAGTACTACTAAGTACAGATTTCCCTGCACAGTTTTTGTTTTTACGCACAGACTTGATGCAATCTATGAGCACCAGTGGTGAATCTGAGCTCCTATAAGAAAAGCTTTCTGTATGAGCTGCTATATTTAGGCTCCAGATGACCTCACACCGGAGTGAAAGTGATGGATGGTGAATGGAAGGGGGCTCTCCCATGCTCCCCTCCCGGCTGCTTCCCGGCAGTCACGGCCCCCTCCGGCCTCATTTACCGGCACGTCTCTGTAGGAGGCCGCCTCGAGCCCATTCAGGGTCCGGTCCTCCCCACGCCAGATCAGAAGGGTTCAGAGGTTAGACAGAACATCACACACCTCTCATCATGACAGCTCCCAGATTTGTTTTCAACTGAGCAAGTTGAGCGTGAACGTGCACGGGGCTATTTTTAGTCTGAGTGACATCAGCATCCAAAGTTCATGGAAATCAGGCCAGACAATAGATTAGATTAGCGTTCTGTAGAGTGTGGTGACAAGAAATAAACAGAAACAGGAGCAGAAAGTTAAACTAGATTAAAGCTGGGACAGTTTTGTACAACAACTTCCTGCTTGGATAAAAACTTACTTTCCTCAATATGGGGTGATTGTAGCATTCAGAAATTGCACTCCTGAGTGTTGCTGCAAGCCAATAGAATAGAATAGAATAGAATAGAATAGAATAGAATAGAATAGAATAGAATATCCTTTTTCAGCCCCACAAGGGGAAATTTGCAACCTCACAGCAGCAAAGTGACAGCAAGAAACGCAAGAAAACACAACTATAAATCAAAGAAGTCAGGTATACACACTATATATGCAATATAAATAAAAAAACAGAAGGACTCAAGAATACTAAGAACACAAATGTAAGAATATTTGCATGAATGAATATGATTATTTATGTATTTATTTTGATAATTTTACCAACTACATGACAAGCAGTTTGCGCGCTGTCAAACCATCTTTGTTCTCAGTTCAAAAATGCGCAAAAATGATTCCGAGGTCAGTCTGGGTCAGTGCGGTCGATCGATCAGGAAGCTGCTCTTCCTGCCAACCAGTCAAACAAGCCGCACGGTAACCGGCTCGGTCGGTGTCCGGTGTCAGACACCGCAGACAGACAGAGAGCGGAACGCGGACAGAGCTCTCACTCCGCCGCCGTTTCCCGAAACCGTCGTCCCCGCTGACGTAACGACGTCTGGTATGCAGGGTGCCTCGGTTTCTGTTTACGCCGCCGGAGTGGTTGCTCTTGGCAACACACACGATCTTTGTTGCCGAGCGAAGCGGGCGACGTCACTGCCGCGAAGGGGCCGGGCGTTGCCAGGGCGACCAGGAATGTTCAACAAAACACGAGCGCGGGAAACAAAGCCCGAGTCCTTTTAACCTGAATTGATGCACTTTGACACAATAACACCGTTATTAAGGCTTTGTGTCTTCATCAACCAGTTTCATTTCATCAGCAGCACAGACTGCAGACTGTGCTCTTTTGTAGGGGGCTGCTAAGTAAAAAAGAGGCATTCAAAGACTCCTCAGAAAGTAAAGAAAAAGTGGAAAATAGAACTATTGTGACTGTATGAATTTGCTCATATAAATCTGGCGTGTTTATCTATTTATAAAGCCCAAATTAGTAACAAAACTGAAGTCAAAACGTTGCTGACTTCTGAAAAATTGCAATATCTGTGCTAGTTATTCTTCTACTTTTCCATTGACTGCTAGCAAACAGAAAAACAACATGGGATACCCCTGATCAGAGTGCTCGTGTGAGTGAAACTGTTGCACAGACACTGAGTTAAACAGTGCATTTAGAGTGCAAACGTCAAAGCTGCAGTTGTGGGTTTCACTTTAACTCATTGTGTGAGAAGCTCAGAGGATTCCCTTTTCTTACCACAATCAGGGGAAGACCTTTTACGAACATGCTGTTGTGGAAAAATACACACAGTAAACCGGTTATCGGCTCACTCTGCAAGCAAACACACCCTGCGCTGGATCGCACACAAAAGGTACAAGCACCGCCCGAGGGTGTCTGATAGACGCAACCACATTTGTTCAGACATGCCATCCTGGTGTTGATGGAAATCTGTTTACATAGAGGTGTTCTGGATTACATGTTCTGCACAGTCCTTTGTTCCTTGCCCTTCAATTAATTGCATTGCATCTCAGATAGACTAAAAAGATAATAAACCAACAGAGTTAAATACAGTGTACAGCACATTTACACAATTTGTATAAATATACACTACCGTTCGAATGTTTGAGGTCACTTAAATGTCCTTATTTTTGAAAGAAAAGCAGTTTTTTTTCCCAGTGAAGCTAACATTAAATTAATCAGAACTCCAGTGTAGACATTGTTAATGTGGTAAATGACTATTCTAGCAGGAAATTTTGAATGAAATATCTACATAGAGGTACAGAGGAACATTTCCAGCAACCATCACTCCTGTACTGTGTTCTAAAGGCTAATTGATGATAGAAAACCCTTGTGCAGTTTTGTTAGCACATGGATAAAAGTGTGACTTTTAATAGAAAACATGAAATTGTCTGAGTGACCCCAAACTTTTGAACAGTCATGTCTGTTTTTGTGTTAATCTTACCTGTTGTTGTTTGTGCACTGTTTATTAGCATAGCTGCAATATAAGCTGCTTTAGTATGCTGCATTTGATGGCATTTAGTGAATAAACATGTGCCAAATTAAAACCTCGAGGCGCAAAGATTTCTAACAATGACAACACAAGATTTTCTGATGCTACAGCTTGTTAAAGTGTAAATGTATTTTGGGTTTAATGTGTTCCGCCACAGTAATAACTGCAGTAAGTGCATTAGGTGTCATTTAAATAAGAGGGGTTAAATGAAAATACATAGAATTTCAGTGTTCCTATGACTTAACATTGCTGATGTAAATAGAATAAAATAAATCAGTGATCTGTTTAAGTGATCTGCTAAAACACAGCAGAAGTGAGTATTTTAATATGTTAGTCTGATGCACTGACTTCAGAATTCGTGTTTAATTTTATCTCCTGCTTGCTTTGCCGTGTAGGTCGCACTTCTGCTGACCATTATCCCAGTTCTTCGGTTTTCACAACAGCCCCTGTGTTTGTTGTTTTTACATAACGTCATGTCACCATCGGCCAATCTCGGATGGTGTATTTCCCAGCAAGGTCCGCCCCTTTTACAGGATGCACCATATTTGGGAAATGACGTATCGGGGATCCCGTTTCTGGAATATTCCATTTCTTGAGGGTTGCCTTTAGAATAACAATATAAACGGTTAATTTTCGCAGTTAAGCCTTAAAATTATACATTTTGTGTTGTGTTTTCGGTGTATTTGAAGAAAGTTGGGGCAGTGGTGGGTTTAGTATTGCGTTGTTATGTCGGTGTTTTGGTCGTTATCTCCTCCCGGGGCGGTGCTTACCCCTCGGAGACGTCATCCGACCGGCGGTGCGCCTATAAAAGCGCTCCGACCTCTCAGAGTTGACAGTTTAACTTTCAGTAGCAGAGCAGCGAAAGGAGGAAACACACCAGGAGCAGCGCTTTAAAGAGTTTACCACAAGCCTACTTAAAGGGATTTCCTCACTTCAAACTTGACAGCCCCCATCGGTAGAGTTTGTCGGGATCTTTCTGCTTGATTTTTACTTGTTTTTTTTTTGTTGGGAACGATGATGTTCACTACTTTCAACACGGAGTGCGACTCTTCCTCCCGCTGCAGCACCGCTTCACCCTCTGCTGACGGATACTACCCGTCCCCAGCCGGGTCTTACTCCAGCTTGGGATCACCCCAGTCTCAGGTACGTCCACTTCTAAATGTTATCAAACCTTTGCTTTAACTCAGCTCTTGATAGCCTGTTTGACTTTTGCTACATGGATAACTTGTTGAGATGCATCCGATTAAAGCTTAAAGATAAAGTTAGATGATAAATAAAAGGCTGAAACGTCCTGCTGACTTGCACTGCACACCACACACTGCAGGGCAATCTTCATTCATCCACCTGGAAACTCCATAGAGAGAGTGTAACGTCATAGTTGACATCATAAGGATATTTTTAAACCGTCCAGCTTTTTATAAATCCTCCGCCAGTCCTGAAAGTGTCCTGACAAATCCCTTTTCCTTCATTTCTCCAGGATTTCACCGACCTGACAGCAGCAAGTGCCTCCTTCATCCCCACCGTCACGGCCATCTCCACCAGCCCAGACCTGCAGTGGATGGTCCAGCCTTTGATCTCCTCGGTGGCCCCTTCTCACAGAGCTCCCCCCTACAGCTCCAGCCCCAGCCCTGCCTACTCCAGACCGGCCATGAAGTCTGCAGCATCCAGGGCTCCAAAGAGAGGCAGAGCTGAACAGGTAATTACAATCTGCTCGTGTACCTCCAAGTGTTACATAACAAGCAGAAATCCCCATTTTGATGGTATGTCACAGAGCTGGAGTCCTAACTTTTTTCCTTCTATGTGCAGATAACACCTGAGGAGGAAGAGAAGAAGAGAATTCGCAGAGAGAGGAACAAGCAGGCAGCAGCTAAATGCCGCAACAGGAGGCGAGAGCTTACCGACACTCTCCAAGCTGTAAGTATCCCACCAGATTTACCATCATTCACCAGGATGTATTTACTGCCAGAGCTAATAGCAGCGTCATAACAGCCAACTTAATGCCACTTCCTCCATTCCTCTCCTCTTGCAGGAAACCGATCAGCTGGAGGATGAGAAGTCCAGCCTGCAGAATGATATTGCCAATCTGCTGAAGGAGAAGGAGAGGCTGGAGTTCATCCTGGCCGCCCACCAGCCCATCTGCAAAATCCCATCAGAGCTGGACGCGGACTTCCCCATGGTCACCATCTCAGCCGCCCACCCCTGCCTCTCCTCCACCGCCGTGTCCTCCCAGCAGCAGACCACCACCACCATCACCACCAGCCAGCCCGCCTTCACCTCCGCCTCCGCCTCCAACTCCATCTTCTCCAGCTCCAGCCCCGTCCTCTCCACCGCCGCCGTCTCCGGCGGCAGCTCGGTCAAGATGTCCGACCTGGAGGCCTCCGTCCTGGAGGAGTCTCTGGACCTGCTGGTGAAGACGGAGATGGAGACGGCGAGGTCGGTGCCGGAGGTGGACCTGTCCAACTCCCTGTACACGAGTCAGGACTGGGAGCCGCTTCACGCCACCGCCAGCGGCACTGACTTGGAGCCCCTGTGCACGCCGGTGGTGACCTGCACCCCGGCCTGCACCACCTACACGTCCTCGTTTGTGTTCACCTTCCCCGAGGCGGAGACCTTCCCCACCTGCGGCGTCGCCCACAGGAGAGGAAGCAGCAGCAACGACCAGTCGTCCGACTCCCTCAGCTCACCCACCCTGCTGGCCCTCTAAAGACTCTTCCACAAACAATCATTTCTTCCTACCAAGCACATTTTTGTCTTGATGTAAGAGATAGATGTGCAGATCACAGGGCTATGGCATGGACTTGTACCAGGAAGCAAACTATTTATAATTTTATCTGCCTTCATCTGTACTTGCCTATATTACACCAATGTAGCAAGTTTTAAAAAAAAGAAAAGAAAAAAAGAGCATGTTTCAACTAATACCACCTAGTCGTTTTATGAGTTCCTATATGATTTCATGGTGCTAGATACCACAACTTGTTGTATATTGATGTGTGCTCAGAGCAATAGTTATTATTTATCCAGTTTGTTTTCTGGTTAATGGAATGTGAGAGTAATTGTGAAACTGTTTGTGAAGAAAAAAAAACAAAAAAAACAACTGATGTGCTTTGTCTTAACCATGGTCTGAGTGGTCTATACCTCCCAGTATGAAGTTTTCTGTGAAAACATTAGTGGTTTTAATTTATGAAATTTATTTTTTTACACAGAGAGAGTAAAGAGGAATGTTTGTTTGTAAGATATGTAAATAAAAAGATAGTGATATTTAAATTCAGTCACTTGTCTTGGTTGCATTTGTGGCTCACTTTTCCACACACATTTACATCTATGTTCTCAGTTTCAGCGAGAAGCAGCTGCAGTGGAAGCACAGACTGTCTCAAAAGACAATTAAAATAATGTCTAAAATTAGCCTGTATAAGGGATAGCAGTATTTTTCCCTGCACCTCCACTAGCTCTATTTATTGTTCCGTCTGTTGCCAAGGTTAACTATACGTCAGGGCTCCCTACGTCAGTGCGTTCTTTCCATTTTTTTAAATTTGCAAAGCCGTGCGCGATGACGTTTCATTTCCGTGCCCAAATTTAGAAGTCCACTCTGAAGAAAGTGCCGCCGCTGGCAAGTCTGACAGGCTGCAAGGCCAGAGACACTCTTCTCTGCTAAAACACGACCGTCTGCCTGCAGAGGACGTCGGTTTGAGGCTCGGCGTGAAACGGGGAAGGAAAGGGGGAAACCTGCTGCTTTGCTTTCGACGCGATTCTAATTCATCTCTTCTTTGCACGACAGCCGCATAGTTACACAAGAGAAATGGCAGCGAGATCCGTCTGGTTAATTTATTCTGTTCCCTCGGAAGGTCTGAAATCGCCCAAATATCACCTCCCACAGACGCGTCTGAGTTAGCCACAGCACAATGCAAGAAACAACAAAGAAAAAGGGGCAGAGGAAGATGAGAAATAATTCATAGAGGCACAGACAGACAGCAGTTTCGACTTAGTGCAAATGGAGCAGGGCATGCAGACAAGTGGACATGAGGTGTAAAGTGGCTGTCTGCAAAGTGGTATTTTTATTCTGACTGTTCCAACTCTCTGAAATGCACCTTCTGGAACAGCAGGGCTCGATATTAACAGCTGCCAACACTGCATCCAAATGTCCTGCTAGATGAAAAGGTCACCTGATTGTAAAGATGGTGGTCGAGAAATGTGATTTACAGATCACGCAGACTGTCTTTTTCCATTAGAAGACCTGCAAGGATGTATAGTGCTGCAGCAGTTAATCAGATAATCAATTAGTTGTCATATAAATTGGCAACTATTAGGATTATTACTACAAGTACTTCCATCCATCCATTTTCTGTACACCAATTTTTTCCTCTGTAGGGTATTAGAAGGTCCTTTTAAACAAAAAATAGCAAAATTCTGTGAGTCCAGCCTATTAAATGTGATTTTTTTTCTGGTTTTTACTCCTCATTGGCATTAAATGGAATATACAGCATTGTTCAAAAGTTTGGGATCACTGAAAAATGTCCTTATATTAGAAAGAACAGCAGTTTTTTTCAATGACGGTAGCATTAAATTAATCAGAAATCCAGTCTAGACATTGTTAATGTCAATGACTATTCTAGCTGAAAACAGATGTTTTTTATTGGAATATCTACATAGGAACCATCACTCCTCTGTTCTAATGCTACATTGTGTTAGCTAATCGTGTTGAAAGGCTAATTCATGATTAGAAAACCCTTGTGTAATTATGTTAGCACATGAATAAAAGTGTGAGTTTTCATGGAAAACATGAAATTGCCTGGGTGACCCCAAACTTTTGAACGGTAGTATATTTGGAAAAAACAAGACATTCGGCATGTCATCATGGATTTTGCGAAAAGTGATTGCGAAAACAAAGTTTCATTGCAGAAATGCATTGACAATAAATATCCTTGAATCCTTCATCGATATTTTTGCACCACTTTCTGACACTTTAGAGACCAAACAACTACTCAAAAAATCCAGAAAATCAACCATCAATCAATCAAGTGCCATGCCATGCAGCATAGGCGATCATTTCTCTGCATCTAATCCGGTCTTTTCCCGTTCTATGTGTCGCCATGGTGTCAGTCCATCCGTCATTTTCATTCTCCGTCTGCCTCTTCCTCTTTTCCCATTAATTTTCCCAGTTGTGACGATATCTTCCAAGGTCTCCTTCCTCATGATGTGTCCGAAAAATGTTGATTGCCAGAAAATAATCAACCTATATTTGAACAAGAGAAGCACTCAGAGAGCACAGTACTCTGCCAAGGCAGCTCGGTCATTGTATCATTTCCGATGGATGAAATCTTGAAAAAATTTGTGTCAGAAATCACGGCACCATAGAATGTGGCCATTTAATATAGACGTACCCACAAACAATATGACCTTGCGCTGAGCACAGCTGTGTGTTCTGCATGTGTACGTTATGTACGGATACCGAATTGCATGACCTAAATATGTAGCAGGCGGTGGGAACTGATGGGACTCAGAAACACCCCCACAATTTAATCAGTTGTTCCTTGTATCATTTCCGACGGATAAGTCCTGATAAGTCTGCAGTGGTGGATTTGTAGTAGGATCACAATCATGTGATCGTCAGCAGGCAGCTGATGTAGCGTTCACTTGTCGTCATAGTTACAGTGACGCTGTGCTGCTATCTGGCAATGATACAGAAATCTTTAACAAATCTGTGGATCCAGACTATAAGCTGCATCTCTGCCAGAATCTAATCACTTGGTGCTTGTGTCATTTCTGACCTTCCCTGAAAATTTCATCCAAATCCGTTGGTCTGTTTTTGAGTAATGTTGCTAACAGACAGACGGACAAACAGACAAACATACACTGATAGTAACATAACTCCGCCGTTCCTTAGCAGAGTAATAGTCTCTACTTGTAGCCCTAACAGGACCACTGTAGCTGTTCTCTTAAGACTGATTTGTGAATTCATTAAATTTCTAATACAACAGTTGGTGATTAATTCCATTTCCAATAAATCTGGCTGGGCGATCAGTTGTTACTCTTCTGCTGGGTTTAGTAGAAGTAATAGAATTTTTCCACGGCTTTATGTCCCCATTAGCGGCTTTGTAATGAAACGATTCCACTTGTGCAACGCCTTATTATTTCACAGTTTGTCATCAAACCTTTCCCCATCCTTCCGTCGTTCTTGTCATTATTTCACCTGATTTGCCTGTTTCACCTTTTATCAGCATTTCATCATATTCAGAATCATCATCGGAGAGCTGGTTGCCTAATGCCTTTATCCTGGAAACGATCTGGGTGTGTGAGGGACGTGCTCAGTGGAAGACTACCGTCGCACAATAGTTAACTGAAGTGTGACGTTTGAGCCCTTCCAGTGCAGTCACACCCTTTTGTGCAACAGGACACAAGTTGGCACTCTGCTTCCTGCACGGCCTCTTCCTCCTCCTCCTCCTCCTCCAAAGCAAATTAAAAGACACACTTTAAAGAACTGAACTTGCAAAGCCGTACTTCTTTGATTCACTCTTTGCAGAAAAGAGCGTCTTGTTTTGCCCTCGCAGTGCTGTTGCGTAACAGCTGAATTCTGGGTATCTGTGTTCCTTTGCACTTAAGCAAAACCTCTTTTTTCCCCCCTCAACAAAGCCTCTATGTGCGACCATGCAGCTCCTAATAACTCCGTCTATTAATACCTCTGTGCAGGGCCCAGGGAGATGGGGTAGCAGCAGAAATAGCAGGTGCCTATTGCTTCTTTTAACATCAGCATCAACAGCAGTAAAATTAGCCCGCTATGACGCCAACCTGCGTCGGTGCTGCAACCCAGGGGAGGAACCAGGCAGCGTACGCCTGATAGAAAGACAGGAGGGAAAGTGAGAGCAAGAGCAAGGCAGGAGGAGGAGGAGGAAGAGGATGAGGAAGGGAGAAAATGATGAGTATAAAAGGATGGCAGGGAGGGAGACAGACAGAGATCCCCGCCTCGGCGTAATTGTGAGCACAGCGATGATGAAACAGCCGAGTTCGCCTACGTGCCACGACGACAAGAGCTCCGTTCAGCTCGGCTCCATGTTCACAGAAACCCTTCCCCTGATACCTTCTTTTGCTGAAAGCTTCGAGCAGCCATAGATACAGCATTTCTTCCCCTGAGAGCGGCAAAGTGGTGCATTTCCACTGACACCAAATTGGAGTTATATCTAAACGAATGACAAAGCATGCTCAGTTTTACATCCGCCTCTGACGTGTCTTTGCTTTGGGTCATTCCAGAATTGGAGGACATTTTACGTCCCACTCATCAAATTTCAAATAATCCATGTACAAAACACTAAAACATGCAGGCGTTGTGTAAATGTACTTGTCCTGAGACCAAATCTAAAAAAATAGGAGAAAAGAATGATTGAAAATATTTTTAAAAACACCAAATAAATCTGGAGTTCCCCCTAAAATGCCATTTTTCTCTTGTCCCAAACGATGACCAAATTGAATATCAAATAAAACAGTTAAATTTAAATCCCTTTTTTTTAATCAACATAATATATTAAATAATTATTATGCATGGAACATGTGTCCCACAACAACCCTGTTGATGACGTTTTTGTCATTTTGTGTCTCATTTTTGCTGTTTTGTGTCTCATTTTTGTCGTTTTTGTCTCGATTTTGATGTTTTGTCTTGTTTTTGTTGTTTTGTGCCTCGTTTTTCTCATTTTGTGTCTCGTTTTTGTCATTTCATGTTTTGTTTTTGTCATTTTCTGTCGTTTTTGTCATTTTCCGTCACATTTCTGTTGTTTCATGTCTCGTTTTTGTCAATTTGTCTCGTTTTTCTCATTTTGTGTCTCATTTTTATCGTTTTATGTCTCGTTTTTCTCATTGTGTCTCGTTTTTGTTATTTTGTGTCTCGTGTATGTTGCTTTGTGTCTCGTTTTTGTCGTTTTGTGTCTCGTTTTTGTCATTTTGTATCTCATTTCTGTCATTTCATGTCTTGTCTTTGTCGTTTTCTCTCCTGTTTTTTGTTCATTTTCCGTTGCATTTCTGTCGTTTCGTGTCTCATTTTTGTCAACATCATCGGTTTTCCAAAAGAATGGGTAGAGCAAAGCTATGTCCTCTCTTCCATTTTTCATATTTTCATAACATTGTCAGCCTTGATTGAATGTCTCACTGTACCTCATATTATCAGGAAAAGACGAATACTTTAGACTTTTTTCTTGACTGTTTTCCATCAGTCAGTTTGTCCTCTTGGTCAGCAGTAACAGCTAGCTAAATATCTAGCTTCTACTGCTGAGAAAAAGATCACATTAGCGTGGATTAGCAACCCTGTTACTGTGATTAGAGTAGGGTTAGCAATCAACACATAAAACATAAATAAATGCTACCATTGATGTGGAAGCTGAGTCTATTATTGATGAATATGGAGCAGAAAATTGTATAAGAGAAGGTTTATTTTTCAAAAATTTAGAGGCCCAAATGTCCTCCAGTTCTTGAATGGCTCTTTTACTGCCATGAGTGTTGGTTGTACAATGCAGATGATCCGCAATAACAAGTTTCTGTGGCACATTTTGGTGAGTTAATCAATGGCAGCGTGTGACAAGTCAACACTCAGTCTGGACTATGTGCTGTTATTTGTATATGTCTGCTCCGTGTTTGTATTTTCACTATCTGGAAGTGATAACAATCATAACTCACATAATGACAGCAGTTAGTGGAAGGGTGTGTAGACACTTGCGTCAGCAGACGTGCTCTTTTAAGGAAGTGTTCGATTCTGCAACGTCGGCCTGACATGCAGTTCTGAAACCGAGCCCAGAGGTGATAAAAAGGTTAATAAATCAATGGTGAGATTACAGAAGGACTTTCCAAGTGAATTCCAGACTGCATCTCCTACCTTGAAATGTTTAATCCATAATAAATATCCCCCAAAATGTACTGTAGGGTTCAAATTCACATCATTTTCATGACCAAGTGTGACATTCACATTTAAGAAAACATGGAAAGATTTAATTATTCAGGTAAATGACGCACATACAGTTTTGTGAATTTCCTCTCCAGCCTAAAAGCCCAGCAGCAAGGAGCAGCGTGTGACATGCTATTCTTGGAGGTTATTTGACGCACTAAGCTACAATACTGGAGGGATTTCTCTGTCCAATAATTACTGTTCACCTATCGCCAGACTCCCCACTCAGCAGCGTGTCCCCGTCTCGTCTCATGGGATCAGTAACAAGGATGTTTCCCTGGAAACTGGACAGCTCTATCATATATAATTGGGTAATCCCTGAGCTGCTGACAGAAAAATAATAGCTTTTGGGATTTTCAAAATACCCCAACCAACGGCGGGTATGATATGTCTGTTTCGTAATCCGGATTTACCAATCATATGTTGGATGGAATATTATGCAATTACTGCGAAGCGTTTTTCATTAAAACATTAAGATCAATAAGCTAATTGGGAACATTTAGAAGACAAGAAGTCACCATCTTACACCTAGGATTGCTGTGAAAAACCTGAACCTGAATAATCTACTGTGGTTCTCACTGCAGTGTTTCCCCTGTAGGATGAAGCTGTAGCAGTGGAGATGAAGCAGCTTTTATTCAATTTTTAGAAGAATTTTTTGTGCTTTCGTAAATTATGCCCTGCTCGGAGGTTTCTATGTATCTATTAGCACCAGAAGGGCTGTTAAATATATACAGTACATCTGTGCACATTAATAAGCAGAGGAAATGTCTACGTTACATAAGAGGTGTCTTAATTAGTGAGATTTATAAGCATAAGAAGGTATATTTTACCACCAATATGTAACAAAATCATATAACACAACACATGCATCTTCCCACTCCTTCCCCTTTCCACCCATCATTTAAACCCCCAACCATGCTGGAAGTGAATATATGCTTAACTTATGCCCCCCACGTCCAAAAAACGTCTTTAAAACATCCCCTTCCAGCAGAGGATACAAGTCCTGTGTTACAAACAGTGACATGTAAAGCTACTCTTGCATATTTAGTCCACCCAGAAATGGGTCAGTAGTATTTACACAGAGTCCCTGAACTTAAAGGATTAAGGATCATTTTGAAATTAACATTAGTCACTGAAAAGGTCCAGATTTTGCAATCAGCGCTTGCTCACAGACTATAGGGGGAGGCATCTACGCAGGGACATCTGTGTAGATGTAAAGAAATATATATACACTACAGGTCAAAAGTTTGGGGTCACTTAGAAATGTCCTTATTTTTGAAAGAAAAGCAGTTTTTTTCAGTGAGGATAGCATTAAATTAATCAGAAATCCAGTGTAGACATTGTTAATGTAGTAAATGACTATTCTAGCTGGAAACAGCTGATTGTTAATGGAATATCTCCATAGAGGTACAGAGGAACATTTCCAGCAACCATCACTCCTGTGTTCTAATGCTACATTGTGTTAGCTAATGGTGTTGAAAGGCTCATTGATGATCAGAAAACCCTTGTGCAGTTATGTTAGCACATGAATAAAAGTGGGAGTTTTCATGGAAAACATGAAATTGCCTGGATGACCCCAAGCTTTGGAACAGTAGTGTACATACTGTTGACATTGTACAGATGTGTCCGTATGTAGAAATTCAGATGTTGCACAAGTTCCAGTGAATGTGGAAAGCTACGACATTGCACAGGATTATTCTGTTAGCATACGTAGGAAAGCTCTGGTATTGCACAGACTCTTCCGGGAGTAGAAAATACTGATGTTGCATGCATTCTTGTACATGTAAACATAGGTTTTAAATGTACAAAATACTCATAATGCACAGGTTTGAATACACTGATGTTGCACTAGGGTGAAATATGTCAGTGTTTCTACTTGGGAAAAGTAGTTTCTGTCTTTTGTAACAGCTGATTTGCAACAGACAGTGCAAGAGTCTGCCACCATAATGAAATAAATGTTATCCACCAAGAGGCAGTCTTCAAATATTACAGGTCCTACACAGGCCAAGTGCATGAACATGTTCAAGATTAGGAAAATGTAGCATTTTATTCCGAGATTAGCTTATTTTTTCTTACAAATATTTAAATTACACAACAGATTTTCAAAATAAACTATCTAACCAGAAGCCAAGCAGCCAAATTCAGAGACAGAATAAGGTGCTGTTGTCATCCTAAGATACACTAATGCATGATGCACATCACAGGAGGTTTAGAAGTGAGGGGAATATCTGCCAGCGCTCCCCTTCATCCTGGTCCCTTCCATTTCCTCTCCTGAACACTTATTTATGCTGCCGTCAGCTCCAAAACATCAAGGTTAAAGATGGATTTAAAACAAAGCTTTAGCAGCTGCACAGGTGGCACTTTAGAGCAGGGTAGTCAAACATGCGGCCCGTGGGCCAAAACCGGCCCACCAGAGGGTCCAATCCGGCCCGTGGGACGACTTTACGAAGTGTTAAAATTACAGAGAAGACTTTAACTGCAAATTGTAAATTTGTAAAACTATAAATTTTAAAGAATTTCTAGACCATGACAAGTTGTTTTGATCATAAAGTAAAACACTAGATTGTTCATTGTTCCTTTGTCATTTTGTGTCTCATTTTTGTAATATTTTGCCTTGTTTTTGTTGTTTTTTTGTCTGACTTTTGTTATTTGTCTTGTTTTTGTCGTTTTGTTTCTCGTTTTTGTTGTTTCATTTTTCCTTTCTGCCTCACTTGTGTCTTTATTCTTTTTTTGTCCCATTGTGTTTTACTTTATTCGTTGTTTTGTGTTTTTTTTGTCTCACTTGTGTTGTTAGTCTATTTTTTGTCATTTTGTTTCTCGCTTTTCTCATTTTTTGTCTCGTTTTTGTCATTTTTTGTCTCATTTTTGTCGTTTGTCAATTTTTTTGTCACTTTCTAACTTTTTAGTCAGTTTTTTGTCTCTTTTTTGTTTTGTTTTGTGTTTTCTCTCATTTTTTGTCATTTTGTTTGTTGTTATTGTCATTTTGTGTCTCATTTTTGTAATATTTTGTCCTTTTTTTATTTTTGTGTTTTTTTTGTCTGACATTTGTCATTTTGATCATAAAGTAAAATACTATATCATTCAGTTCCAGATACCTGAGACTAGATGTTTTGTGTCTTTGTAGACACTCTGTGATCTGTAAGCTGTAATGTGTAAATAATAAACTGAGGCATAATGTTTTTGAAGATGAATTTATTTTTCTTAAGAAATTTCAGGTTATTCATGATGTTTTGTAAAAAGATCATTCCTTCAATGTGAACATTTTCAGAATGTACTTTTTTGCACTAAATAAAGACAACATTTGGAGTTGTTGTTATTATGCTGTGATTTTATTGGTCCGGCCCACTTGAGATCAAATTGGGCTAAATGTGATCCCTGAACTAAAATGAGTTTGACACCCGTGCATTAGAGCATTTGATCTTTCCAGGACTCTGCTAGGATGATTTGAAGCCTTTCTGAAATAGAAACTCTCTCACTGGAGGAGGCAATGATGCTTGCAAACGGCAATGTGTTCCCTTTGCAAACGATTTATCAGATCAGTCTTCCTGTGTAAATACAAATATGATAAAAGATGTTAAAAAATCTGATCTGGAGTTACCACAGTAGAGAAATCCCTTTCACTTTGTACTCTGCAAACTGCGTTGGTCGGTCCAACAATAGCCAGCTTGCTCAGTGATTCTCCCACTCATCCACCTCTGACGCCACCAAGTGTTGCTGGTCCATGTGCTCAAACACATCGAGTCTACGCCAGGGAAGTCCTGAAAATGACTGTTACTCACTGTATTATTTCCTGATACTCTGAACGGCCCAACTAGCTGCACATCTCTGCAGCACTTCATCACTCAGTAAAAGGAGCTGCCAATTGGCCTCATTCATTTCACAGGAGCAGCAATGATGTCAGTTTGACCCAGGGCATGTTTAATTATCCAAACAAATATATATTTATATCTCATTTCTAACTCAATTTCTAACCATTTCGATCAATATTTAGTGGAATGGTGTTCTTTACTTGTCACAAATCATGGTTCAATGGGGGTAATTCACTCGTTTTTCATAAATAATACATGTTAAACCATTTTTATGAACACTATGTTCAGAAGTTTGGGGTCACCCAGGCAATTTCATTTTTTCAATGAAAACTTACACTTTTATTCGTGTGCTAACATAATTGTTTTCTAATCATCAATGAACCTTTCAACACTATTAGCTATCACAATGTAGCATTAGAACACAGGAGTGATGGTTGCTGGAAATGTTCCTCTGTACCCCTATGGAGATATTCCATTAAAAATCAGCTGTTTCCAGCTAGAATAGTCATTTACCACATTAACAATGTCTAGACTGGATTTATGATTTATTTAATGTTATCTTTGTTGAAAAAAAATACTTTTCTTTCAAAAACAAAGACATTTCTAAGCGACCCCAAACTTTTGAACGGTTGTGCACATTGGAAAGACCTACAAGTGAAATAGAATAGTTTTACATGAGATTGATTTTATGTTATTTTTTTAATTTTACATTTTCAATTTTTGTCTTTTCATGGAGTTGGCAAATTAATACAAGACACATATTCTGTTCAGGGTGTAAATATGTGAAATGAACCATTTACATTTAATATGTTGATTACACTTTTTAAACCAAGCAGAAGAAGTTTCACACTTTTTTATTTATTTATTTTTTCACTTTAAAATGGGTCAGTATGACCTGTAATATAACAGGAGGGTTAACTGTCTCATCACCTCCAGATTCTGGAAGCTGCTCTATGAATGTGGAGATAGTTTGAGAGCTGATGTTGTCTAAACGTCATTAGTTTAATTTTTATTTTGGGTTGTCAGTGCAGTTTAGTTTCAATTAGATTCCACAGCATGTTTGCTTGTTTCAGTTTATTATTATATTAGTTTGTACAAGTTCCAGTGTTATCTTTTATGATATTATGAAGAGTGGGATGATTTTTTTTTAAGAAGTTCTGAATAACTATTGCAATGTGAAAACAACACCTTGTGAGAGCAGCTGACTCAGTGATGTAGAACTCCCACTCTCAATAAACACAAGACTAAAACTAAACACATCTCCTTGGTATACGAACTTTATTCTAGTTAGTTTTGCAAGAACACAATATTACTGTCGGCATTTGGTGTTTCTTTTTTCTTTCTAAAGCCTAGTTTTTTTTTCTTCAGATAACTGAAATGTGTTCTAGAATAATCTCAGTCTGGTGTTTGTTCAGTCTCCTATCCAGGAGTCCAGGAGGAGTACTGCAACTGGAAATATTCCCAAAATTACTGCTGTCTGAAAGTGTCCGGACATGTTTGGTAGAAGGTGTAGGGGACTTGAAATGAGAAATAAAATGTAATAAATTCAGTTGCAACTCAACAAAACACAGAAATATGAGTTTAAATTACACATAAATATTTAGTTGACATAATTACCAGCATTATTGTGCCAAACCAAAGCATAAAATATAATGTTTGCAACTTTAAAAAGTTAGATTTTACATGTAATTATGTATTTATGTTAGTGGCACCTTTTTTAAGAGTGTATGACGAATGAGCCACAACTTTAAAATCATCTACCTAATGCTGTGTAGACTTTCTTTGTGCTTGTAAAACTTCTCTAAAGTTTATGTGAACACTCTTTGACCCCACTGTAGGTTTTTCCCACTTTACTGCAGTTTGTTTAACCAATAAATAAAAGCTACTATTTTTAAAAGCGGCCTCACTTCACTTGTAATGCCTAAAACCTCAGCATAGTACCGTATAGTCTCTTCGTCCTCACATGTTCTATCAAATGTCTTGTGTTCATTTACAGACTTCTCCTAGCTTCCATCTTGTCATCCCGCTGTGTTGTGGTTTTAGTTGTGTTTGTTAAAGTCTCTGCAGTCGCTGGTTAAACCCCTAAAAACTCATCTCTCTGTGTCAGTTACAACTTGAGAAGTTTTTTTTCCCCATTTTTTAAGTCCTAATTTAGGTTTCAAAGTGCTTAAATTTACCCAGAACGACTCAATATTTGTCACAAAATGGCAATAATAAATAATTATTGGTCCTTGAAAATTGTAATAAAAAAAAGTACAAAGCCTCCAATCCAGGCTGGTATAGTGTCTCCATAAAGTTCCTCTAACTGTATCCATATGGATGGATCCATGTTTCTACTAAAATACAGACTTTGGTCGACATTTCACCAAAGATAACTTGAATCTTGTCTGAAATTGTTTGAAATTTGTCCAAAATGGCTAAAAATGTGTCCGAAATAAGATAAAGACGGTCTAAAATGACTCAAGTGTCATGAAAGACTTGAAACTTGTCCTAAAATACTCCAAAGTTGTACAAACTAAGATAAACATGGTACAAAATAACTTGAAACTTTTCCCAAAAGACTTTAAATTTGTGCAATCACAACTGTACAATTTGTATTTTTTATATGATGTCTGTCTTGTATAATCAGATGTTGACAGAAAAGTATCAAATAACCTCATTAGTTTCAGTTAAATGAAGACACTCAGCGAGTCCAGTATGGCTCACATCATAATTTTGGCCACTGTGTAGTAACTACTAGCCCAGAAGCAGATGCTGCATGTGGGCTTGATTTTTAGTTTTACGTTTTGTGGTTACTGCAAGTTTTAAAAGCTGTTTTACCTCTAATTCCATTTTTCTCTGGCATAAAATGTTTGGACTCTATAACTCTATATTAGACTCTATATTCCATATATATATATATATATATATATATATATATATATATATATATATATATATATATATATATATATATATATATGGAATATTTGGACTCTATGACATAACACACGTCAGGTCTCGGTAACCGGGTCGTTAGTTCTCCTCCGGGTCGGCGGCGGCGCTGGAGCGCTCAGCGAGGCCGGCAGTGTGAGCTGGAACTCGGTGTTAAGCTGGTGGGCTGGCACGGGCTGGTTGGTCGGTTGGGTTGATGGTAGCCATGGCTCGAGTCGCTGCGCTACTGCTGCTACCGGTTCTTTTTGAATCGGTGTTTTCAATTTCATTCTTTTTACCGGTCAACTCCAGAAAGTGTTTACGGGAGGAGATCCACAAAGACGTGCTGGTGACGGGGGAGTATGAAATTAGCGAACAGGCGAACACGAAAACTAACCTGAAGGTGAGCACAGACCTCCGGCTAGCCGCACATACCCGGACCGAGTGTGTACTTGAGGCCGAAATGGCTTCACTCTGTCCACGTCTAAGGTGAAGTGGGGCGCAGTGAAACCACAGCTGGTTGTTTAAACAGTCTGGAGTTTGGCTGAAATGTGTGAGAAACGTTGTTAGCAGTGAAGCTAACATAGGCCCCGAAAACTCGGCTTCCTGGTCTCAGTAGCTAATTAGCTGGCTAGCTAACGTCAGTGCCTCCTAACACTCGTTGAGACTATTTTGGCGTAATTTGTGTCTTGACATACACTCAGATTACTCAAACACCAGTGACTGCCTGTTTTATCACCGCATGTGTGGGTGTATTAGTAGATTACTGTGTTTTATTAAGTGTAATAATCCCATCAGTGTCAACGTCTGCGCTGCGCTGCTGTTACACGTCACTCTTAGCGTCCATTCAGCTAGCACGTTAGCACGTTAGCTTCTTCCATGTCAAACACAGCTGGTGTTTAATGTTGTTTAGATGAACAGACAGGGCTGAGGGTGTTTTCTTGGTGCATCAGAAAAGAATACTGTTTTCACATTGTTGCTGACCCGCTGCATCCTCATTTAATATATTCCTAATGAGGTTTCACAGTCTTAATATTTTAACAGCTGCTACTGCAAACACTGCAGACAAATGTGATGCTTAATCTATTTGTATCTGTAAAATCTTATTTTATTTCTATTTGGTAGTTTTATGCAACTAGCTTCACCTTACCGTATGTTAGAATTTGATTAAAAACGTTAAATCTTAAATTGAGATGCTGGAACCAGAAAATATTTGATATATTTCCCCCAAAATGACCTACTATTATATTCATAAAATTACTTTCTTTCAATTTGTAGATCACAGACTCCTCCAGCCACACTCTTTACTCCAAGGAAGATGCAACAAAAGGAAAGTTTGCATTCACCACAGAGGACTATGACATGTTTGAGGTTTGCTTTGAGAGCAAGTCACCCATGGGTAAGTGATTAAACCCTCACAACCAGGCAGCTCACAGACACAAAATGATCCATTAGTTTAAGACACAGTCAAATGTATTCAGTCCAGAGGCAGTTTCCTCAGATGTTGCTATCCACATACAGTTAGGTTTCAGTGTCATAGTTTATGAATATTTTAAGCCACTTTCTTTAGAAATAAAATTTACTTATTTCTTCATTTTTCATATATTTTATTGTTGTGATCGGAAAAAAGCATGGGTTTTAAGATGCAAATGTATAGAAAATAATATTTCTGTATTGATTTACACTACCGTCCAAACATTTGGGGTTTTCCATGAAAACTCACTCTTTTATTCTTGTGCTAACATAATTGCACAAGGGCTTTCTAATCATCAGTTAGCCTTTTGACAAAATTAGCTAACACAATGTAGCATTAGAACACAGGAGTGATGGTTGCTGGAAATGTTCCTCTGTACCCCTATGGAGATATTTCATTAAAAATCAGCCATTTCCAGCTAGAATAGTCATTTATCACATTAACAATGTGAAAAAAAATGCCTTTCTTTCAAAAATAGACATTTTTAAGTGGCCCCAAACTTTTGAAATGTTTTTAGAATGGTAGTGTACATTCAAACTAAAACATACATGCAGTGACAGTGAGAAGTTTCTTTGCAGACATGCAAATAAAGGTCTCTGCAGTTCTGGAAATGTACTCGGTTTACATACTACAGTGTGCGACCACAAATTTAAATGTCCTGTCTCAGTTTCTATATGATGCTAAAGTTTCCACTCTTTTAATCAGGAACTGGAAGGGTGCCTGACCAGCTGGTCAATCTGGACATGAAGCATGGCGTTGAGGCCAAAAACTATGAAGAGGTAAGAGTCTGAAACGCTTGTTTGTTGTCAAAGAGCGATACAGATCCTGTAGATAAGGAATGCCTTGTAGGTCAGTGGATGTAGGACATGGGTCATGCAGCAGGAATTTTACAGCTTACAGCGATTTCACTGTTCTAGTTTGGAGAAATTAGACAGGTGCATATTTTTTTCAATGAAAGTTTTCTTCAGTGTGATGGAAGTGTTAGCTGGTACTCCAGTGTCCTAAATACAGTCCTCCTGTTCTGGAAAAACTTCAGATTGACCCACTTGGTTGAATGTACACAAACACCTCTAGTCTGAATGACTGCCCTCATTTATCAAACTATCTTTGAGATAGTCAAGAGATGCCAAAGACATTAAAAAAAATAAAATAAAAATATTCCCTGCAATTATTGCACAAGACTGTCATAAAGAATCTGATTTGTAATCACATCAGTGACATTAAAAAGTTGCCTTAAATTACAAATCAGGTCCAGTAACTTATTTTTGTGCCACATTTAATTCTTGTATGTGGATTCCTTTTCTCACCACTGATAATGACGTCAATTTATCCCAATACAGAAAATATAAAAACCTGTGGAGGAGGTTCTTTTCCTCCGCATCATTCAGTATTTTCCTACATAGAGATGTATCACCGTGCATCATCACATTACTTAGTATTCCCCCGGAGAATGGATTAGCACTTACTCTGGCTGCCTTGGGTAACTCTTGATAATAAGTGATAAAGTCCTGGGAGCTGAGAATCACCTCCCCACCCACACATGCTACACGAACATTACACTCTGTTCTGGGTGAGTGTGTCGGTGGATGTTCAGGGAGGAGCTCGAGTGGGCATTCCTGTCTGTGGGCAGGAGGGTGGAGCTGAAATTGTCCTTGTATTCACTTGTATTCTCCTACGTCGATGCATGCGTTACTTTGAACACATTTGCAAGCTGTTCGGTAGAGGGTGCAGTGGAATTTGATTTGCTGAAATGATTCCCTGCCTGTTACACAATGCTCGAGAATGTGTACTTGGCAGATGCAAGCTGTAGTATCCAGAGCATTTGTTCTCTGATTGTGTGACGCAACGGCATCTCAAGCAGATTTGAATCGCTATTCAAGCGTCTAATGGGCGAAATGTGCAAGTCTGGGTTTGCTGAACACCAGGCACAGGCTTTAATTTGGTTCATTTGAGTCAAACTGAAGGAAACTGAGATGCTTTGTTGTTTAGTTTTAGTCTATTTCAGGCAGGTTGTGGCAACAGTTGCAAACATGAACAGTTAACCTACTACTGAAACAGTTTTGCTGATCTGTCCAGTGTAGTGAAAATTGCACAGACCACGGAGTTAATTATTGTGGCTGGCATGAAATAGCACACACAGAGACCATAGAGACATTGTTGTTGCAAGTAGGTCTGAGGAAATAATTGATTTCAGATGCAAAATTGAAACAGTGCAATTAGCAAATAACAAAAGGGCTGCAATTTAGGATATATAAGATAAGATAATCCTTTATTACTCCCCATGTCAGGGGAAATTTTCCATGTTACAGCAGCAGCAATATACAGTAAAGATAATAATTAAAATAACAATAATATATACAATATATACAAGAATGAAGGATGAGAATGAATAAATAGAGTATTACTAACTATAAATAAATGACATCAGCAAAAAGTGGCTTGTGTAATAAATGTGAAAGTGCAGCAAATGCCAGCAGTGCAAGGAATAATGTGCACAGAAACTGACCCAGAGTTTAAACTGTGTCCAGCGGTTTTATAAATTCATCCTCCTTGTTGTGTGTCAGTCAGGCTTTTTATAGTATCTCATGTGGTAATGGCTTTTAGAAAACTGCA
The DNA here is from genome assembly GCA_027123335.1 of Amphiprion clarkii. Taxonomy (NCBI): domain Eukaryota; kingdom Metazoa; phylum Chordata; class Actinopteri; family Pomacentridae; genus Amphiprion; species Amphiprion clarkii. The sequence continues at coordinate 29,847,753 of CM049579.1, read as the reverse complement.
TGAAAAATCAAATTGCAATCACAGTATCTTTGAGAAAAATCCTAATTTTCACAATAATTAAAAAAATAAATTGGCAATAATGGTTAATTGTTTTATCTTCATCCTTGTCCAAATTTTTTTTTTTGTGTCTATATTTGCATAACTTGTAAATAAGGCCTTTATACCTCCAGTGTATCCTGCTGCTTATAGTGAAGGAAAGTTTCCAGCACCACAACGGTCGCACCAATCATCAGATCAATCTCCTAAATTTGTTCACTCTGTCCCGTTTGCACACGTCATACATTAATATCACAACTAGACTGTGGTTGGTACGTTCTGTGCTTCTACCACAAACCAGCCACGCCTGAGTTTGTTTTCTTTTAAACATCAAGCCACACCGTTTCAGGTGCAGCTGTTATGTTCACACCAGAACTCAAACAGAAAAGTTCTCAGGCATGCACTGGCAGGCACACTTTGTTCAAACACACCTTATTTGTGAGGCACACATGCAGCCCAAGAGCGACACCTGCTGGACAAAGTGTTCAATGACGCTGCTTCAAGAGGAGAGCTACTTTCGCTACCGTTTGACTCGCAGGTATCACTTACCGACGTTTTAATTAGATGCTGTTTTGCCCTCCAGATCGCCAAGGTGGAGAAACTGAAGCCTCTTGAAGTTGAGCTGAGGCGACTGGAAGATCTGTCAGAGTCCATCGTGAACGACTTCGCTTATATGAAGAAGAGAGAAGAGGAGATGAGGGACACCAATGGTACAACACAGAACATACACTATAGGCAAGAAGTTTGGAAGCAAGATCAGTGTTGGACATAATAAAGATCATAGTTTCATTGGTGCACTTTGCAAAAACAATAAACATGATTATTGTATAAAGACTTACTCATCAGAATATATTTTTGCTACAATTATCAGTTATTTGTGTCTTGTTTCTTTACTGAGCTGTTTCTTTCCAGACATTTCTGTGGACATAGTTAAGATTTATTGGGATTTCTGTTTGTAAACTCTCAAAAGCCAAAGAGCTAAAGTGAATAATGCAAACCATCATTTGTTTTTTTTTAAAACTTTTGCACTGAAGTTGTAACTCCTGTATAGCTTGTCAACTCTAAAACTAAGAGGATAATGGTGCATATCAATTAATTTTTTATTAGTTTTAACTTTTTAAGAAAGACATTGAGAACAGAAACTTGACATTGCTTCCAAACTTTTGGCCTTTAGTGTAGATATATGCAGAGTGGACAGCTGATCAGTCCCTAATTGCTCACTGAACATAGATGCTTTGTTTTCCTAGAAAACATTAAAGGGAATAAGAGTAAAGTTTGGATTGGTTACTTATTGGATAACTGTCTTGTTTTTTTGTTTTTTTCCCCGCCAGAGTCCACCAACACACGCGTGTTGTACTTCAGCATATTCTCCATGTGTTGTCTCATCGGACTGGCCACATGGCAGGTCTTCTACTTGCGGCGCTTCTTCAAGGCAAAGAAGCTGATCGAGTAGAGCGACACTCCCCTCCCGCCTGGCTCCTTACCTCGAGGGAAGCTGCCTGCCGGTCAGCCAACACATCCCAACATCCACCCTCCTTGGACTAGCTTCAGCAAACAACAGCAACTGGGGTTGAGGGGCTCAAAATCTAGTTTTCAAGGCTGTGAGAGAAAGAGAGAGAAAGAGTACCAAGGTTGCCCTCTGAAAAAAACAAAAAGATTCACCTGCTTATTTAGTGGTTTGAAACATGCAAAGCGCTGCAGGGAGAAATGCACTGTGAGACATGGGAGGTGAATTAGTGTCTGTCTCCACGCGACACATTTCTGTCTGCACTGTTTGGAATGTTACGGCTTACTGAATAAGAACTTGTTCCTTCAATCAGTTGAACAGTGGCGTTTGATTTTGAGCTCAGTTTGAATGGATGTGCCATGAGCGAATGTCTTCTGCCCTTCTGTTGATATACACATCCTTTGCCATGCCAAGCAAACTAGATCCTTGGTGCCCTTTTATCAAGTGAAGGCTCTTTGAAAACGTGGTCTGTTGTTACTTTGACAAGACATTCGGCAACCACAGAACTTCTGTGTTTTGTCACTTAATTTGCATACATGTTTGGTAGCTAAATTTATCTGTGTCTTTAGTTTGTTTTCATATTGTAATTGCCACTTAGTTGCTTCTAATGGTATATTTTTTGGGGGGGGCCGTTGTGAGTTGTCAGAGTAATATTCTCTTAGTTGTAAATTAGGTCACTTCTATGAGCTCTTGCACGTTCTTGTTTTGTTTTTGGAACATTAATGTCACCAATCAAAAGTAGACCGGAACCAAAAACGTTGTTTTAAGGAAGGAATTTGCAACAGCATATGTATATGGCTATGACTAAACCACCCACCTGATTTCTATGATGCAATTTATACATATTTGTGCAGGTTTCTCTTGTCAGAGTTCAACGGATGTTTTGGCAGGAAATGTGAGGTGATCCAAACTATTTCTGAAATGTCCTTTCAGTCATATGAACTTTTTCTTTACACTGGTAAGTTTAGTTATTCTTTTGAAGTTTTCAAAATATCACTTCCCAATTACAGTACTTACAGATCCATCCAGCGTGCTTCTTTCATTAGAAATGTTTACGAGGCTTTGGGTGACGTGAGAATGTGGGTGGCTGCAGATATTCAGATTGTTTTTGACAAGGGTTAATTGAGGCATCTGTCATGGGTACATTTTTAACAATGAACATGCGCATCACGCGCAGTCAATGATTTTTATGTTGACTGACAAATTTTGTAAATTTGTGTTGGGCTTTTATTCAATAAAATATTGGATGGATTTACATTAGTTATTTTGTAGTCTAGCGTATGCATTTCCCACTTGAAAGGCCAATGTGTGGGTTCTGAAAGGCGGTTTTGGAAGGCATTTTTCCTGTGCACAGACGTACAGGGTTTTTCCTGGCTCAGAAAACAGCCTTTGAGAGGTGACTGCAGAAAAATAGCAATGATCGGTCTGTGTACAGTAAAGGCAATGAGTCAGTGTTACCTTATTTGACAGATATCTGTACATTTCCCTGTAATTTTTGACCATTTGATAAACAAAAATGTCTACTATGCTTGAGTAAATGTAACCCCGATTCCCAAAACTAGTACTTTTTTTTTTCTTTTTTAAACTCTCATTTCTTAGCATTTTGACACTGCAGGTTTTCCTTTGGTGCTGATTAAAACTTTTGTAGGTGCCAAAAATCTCTTTACACAGGCAAAACCCTAGACTGAAAATCCTTAAGGAGAAAATGGCCCATTGTAGCCGGTTGATGTGAAATATGAACAAATTTTAAATATATTGATTGGCTGGTCACATTAGTGAAAACGTTTACAAGTATGTTGTTGATAAACTGTTTGTGATCAACTTGTTCTACAGATACCGAGCGGTTTTTCCTGTTTGGTGTAGATAGTTAAAGCTGTTTATATGGTGTGTATGAAGAGAGAATGGAATAATTATCTTCATTTGGCAGATGTTTTTATCCAAAGAAAGTTCCAATATGTACATTAAACCGTCATAGCAAGAGGAACGAGAGGCTGTTATCTTCCTCCAACTGTTTTCATTGCCACATTATAGACCTCCTTACTGTCCTCAGAAGGTAAGTAAGCTACATTATTGTTTTTAGAGCTTTCTTGGGTACAATTCATCTGTTGTTTTGAAACAATAAAATGCTTGTGGATTAAATAGTTTGTTAGTGACTGATGGAACAATCCAGAGACTGTAGCTACTAGACATGTAATCTGTCATAATTAGTTAAGATTCAAGGCAGGTTTTGACCATCATGGATTCACTCTCGGAGGATACCAGCAGCATTAGCATCAGCTCCTGGGCTGAATATAAAATAATATGATTGTGACAGACTATGACGAACAAACTCCCTTTGTTCCTTTCTGTTTTTAAGGTAGGCCTTGGGTATGAAGGTCCAAAATGTTAAATAGTTGAGAAAAATAGTAGTTCGATCACCATTGAGGCTCCCATCACCTTACTGGTCGTCTTCATTTTAGCATTATACTAAGACTGTTTGTCAATACAACTAAATCCTATTAAGAGGGCACCTTCTAATCTCAGTTTAGTGACTTGCCATCTCAGAAGACTCACCACATATATACAGTATCCTGGTAATACGCTGCCTGTCCAAAAAAAGTCGCTACTTGGGGTTAACTAAGCAAATAGGTAAGATACTTACTGCAGTGATGAATACGTTTTAGCTGCAACAGCTTATTTAACCCTAGCTGATGCAGTGAGTAGCTTCTCATTTCTGAAACGACTGTTTCGGAAGACAAATCCTGTGGTCATGGAAACGATGTTAATCTGTCTCAGAAGGGTCAAATTATTGGCCTGCATCAAGCAATGAAAACTATTAAGGAGATTTCTGAAACTAATAAAATCAGGTTAAGAACCATCCAATGCATTATTAAAACCTGAAGGATAGTGGAGAACCATCATCTTTGAGGAACAAATGTGGTTGGAACAAACTCTTAGATGATCGTAGGAAATCAACAGTAGAACTCACGGCTATGTTTAATGTGAAAATAAGAACATTTTCACATACACAATGTAAAGGGAACACAAATGATTGAGACTAAACAGCTGTAGCTCTAAGAAAACTACTGATCAGTGAAGCTAATCAGAAAAAAGGCTTCAGTTTACTAGAGAGCATAAAGATTGGACTCTGGAGCAATGGAAGAAGGTCATGTGGTCTGATGAGTCCAGATTTACCCTGTTCCAGAGTGATGGGGGCATCAGGGTAAGAAGAGAGGTGGATGAAGTGATGCACTTATCATGGCTAGTTCCTACCAGCCTGTGGGGGTTAGGGTTATGATCTGGGGTTGGTCAGGTTCAGCAACATTATGTTCCCAAAGAATGAGGTCAGCTGACTACCTGAATATACTGAATGAACAGGTCTTTCCATCAGTGGAGTGTTTCTGCCCTGATGTTCATGGACATGTTCCAAGATGATGATGCCAGGATTCATGGGACTCACATTGAGAATGAGTGGATCATGGGGAAAACTGCATTGTATGAGTTTAACTGCTTCTTTAAAGCCATTTAACCAGTAGAGACAAGCAAATTAGTTATAATGAAGGACACGGTGCAGGTAAAATAGTGTAACACATCCTATTTTGGCACCACACAGGCCTTTGAAGGACAGGGACCACATTTTGAACTTAGTTTTTGGCACTACACCCGTTAGTTCAGACTGTGTGTTTTTATTTTAGTTATTTATTTGCAGTAAAAACACTTAATATAATAATGGTAACTGGCGCTTTCACGGAGGATATAGTTTACAATGATTTAACTGAAGCTTAAGTAGACTAAAACACCTCAAATTCAACTAATTTGCTAACAGTAGCTTGTTGCTAACGTGTCTGCAATGTTGACGCAACAGCTCATGAAGCGCTCCACCAATCAGAAGAGAGCAAAGTCACGATGACCCGGATGTACTTCTGAAAACACTTCCCTGTCCAAACATTTGCATGGTAGAGGTATTCTGTCAGCCCAGCCTTAGTTTGACAGCACGCCGTGTTTTATATCAACTATGCCGGGCCCTTACAAAGAAACAGACCTGACGGAGCGAGTCGAAGCGTTTCTGTCCGACCTGAAGCGCGGCGGGAGCGGGACGGGGCCTCTGCGGGGCTCCGCCGAGACAGCCCGAGAGACGACAGCCCTGCTCCGCAGAATCACAGCCCAGGCTCGGTGGAGCAGCGCAGGTACTGAATGTTGCTCCTTTTACAGTTAATTCAGACATTACAGGTGTGCAGGTAACTGCTAGGAAAGCTGTCGGTATTGTTGAACAGTGTCGACTCTCCCCAAACCTTTAAAAAAAACAACAAAACAAAAAAACAAACAACTGCAACAGCTGCCAAAAGTCTGGTAATAGTTTGGTGCTAACTGTTGGATAGAGAGGGATTTGACCCAGAAAGTTAGTAGTTTTAATGAGCCTGGATATTTAAATATAGAAAGAAAAATGTCCTTTTTAAAACCCCAGTTGTCATTTTTTTCCACCACAATATAGTATGCTTATTCTACTACACTACCATTGAAAAGTTTGGGGTCACTTAGAAATGTCCTTATTGTTGAAAGAAAAGCATTTTTTTTTATTGAAGATAACATTAAATGAATCAGAAATACAATCTAGACATTGTTAATGTGGAAAATGACTATTCTAGCTGGAAACGGCTGATTTTTAATGGAATATCTCCATAGGGGTACAGAGGAACATTTCCAGCAACCATCACTCCTGTGTTCTAATGCTACATTGTGTTAGCTAATGGTGTTGAAAGGCTCATTGATGATTAGAAAACCTTGTGCAGTTATGTTAGCACATGGATAAAAGTGTGAGTTTACATGGAAAACGTGAAATTGTCTGGGTGACCCCAAACCTTTGAACAGTAGTGTATGTATCTGTAAATGTGCATATATAGTGCTTACCAAATTTATTAGACCACCTGTCATAAAAATGAGAAAATATTTTAGAAGTCTGTCCAAAACTTGTTTCAAACTAATAGTTGTATTGTTATTTAGATAGATAGATAGATAGATAGATAGATAGATAGATAGATAGATAGATAGAGACTTTATTAATCCCAAGGAAAATTCAAGTGTTCAGCCTCTTACATACAACAACAAAAATACCAAAAAGACAAAACAGACAGGTTAATAACGTTAAGATTAAAGGTTAGTATATACTCTGAAAAACTTGCTTTACAATAATATAGAATTTTTTAAAAATTCTAATTTTAAAATCCATAAAGATGCTAAATGTATTAAAAGTCAGTGTACAGTATTTGCATATTTCAAGGCACTGTGATTTAAGGTGATTTAAAGTGACTTTGACAGGTAGTAAGACAACAGTTGTATTAAACTACATGAGGTGCAGTCGACATTTTATTCAATTATCATAGAACACATAGAACTGATGCATTACATATAGACTGTATAGCACTAAACTAATTTTCAACTCCAGTCCCTGGTTGTGCTTTTAAGTAAAAGTAGTCAGAGGACCAACAACACAATTAAGAACAGCACAGACAACATTAAAAACCTAAAACCCCCACGCACCCACACAAACATGCAAAATGACACAATCCACAGTCAGTCGGACCTTTTCTATAATGTGAGTAAGAACTGCTGCCAAGTTCTTGCTCAAAGTAAATCTGTTCTGTTTCTCTCTGTGACTTTGTCCGGTGCTCGATAAATACAACTGATTCAAATTTAATTGAAAAATTAAGTTGAATTCGGCTCGGTTATAGGTTTAACTTCTCACTACCTGTATACTTTACAGATTTCCTTTTCTCATGAAAGTGTTCTCTGTTTCAGGCGACCTGATGGAAATAATCCGGAAAGAGGGGCGCAGGATGATTGCCGCTCAGCCCTCAGAGACCACCGTTGGCAACATGGTCAGGCGGGTGCTGAAGATCATCAGAGAGGAATACGCCAGGTGAGGAGACGTCAGGGAGGAAAGAGAATGGTACCTGTTAACAATAAACACTGCACCATGAAGGTTTATTGTAACAGCTGATGTGTGTTTATTACATCTACACACATATACAGAGATGTCTTCTGAGCTACCAACTTATAGACTTGTTGACAGCAGATGCTTCTTTCATAATAAAAACATTTTTAAAAAGATTATCCAGCTGCGTAAGCAAACCGAAAGTGCTTTTTTACTAGTTACGCATTTTTATTGGAAACTTTAAGTGGAAATTATAGATCTGTAAGGTAAAGAGTTGCTGGAAACGTACAAATGTGGTGCAATCAGTCTTTCTGTTTTGTTGATTATTTTGTTTTATTTTTCTTTCATACTTTTTCCTACGTGTGCTGTAGTGCTCATAGTTTTAGTTCATTGCATATAAATAAAACTTTCAAAAGTAGTCAAAGGAAGAAGGTGAGGGATCAAGAGTGTCTGTGTGTTCAACCACAGTAGTAATCAGAGAATATTCAAGCCTAGTTCAAAGCCTTTGTCTTGACTGAGGCCATTTTAAGGTGGATTTGTTGCATCCATTAAACCGTTAAACCTTTCAATTAAGTTCGCTGGGTTGACCTGTGCTCAGCCTGACCCATTATCAGATCTGACATTCATCTTTTTTACTGATTATTAATTTTGTCATTAAAAAAGCGAGTCCTGATTAATTACATTTATTTGATTAAAAATGTGTTACTGTTTGTCACCACGGTTTCGAGCACGGTGCCTACCAATGTGATTGGTTATTTGTCACAAGTTACAGCGTATAAACACTGAAGAATCAATGTTGAAACATTTTCCTTTCATTAAACATACACTACCGTTCAAAAGTTTGGGTTCACCCAGACAATTTCATGTTTTCCATGTAAACTCACACGTTTATTCATGTGCTAGCATAATTGCACAAGGGTTTTCTAATCATCAATTAGCCTTTCAACACCATTAGCTAACACAATGTAGCATTAGAACACAGGAGTGATGGTTGCTGGAAATGTTCCTCTGTACCCCTATGGAGATATTCCATTAAAAATCAGCTGTTTCCAGCTAGAATAGTCATTTTCCACATTAACAATGTCTAGACTGGATTTCTGATTCATTTAATGTTATCGTCATTGGAAATAACTGCTTTTCTTTCAAAAATAAGAACATTTCTAAGTGACCCCAAACTTTTGAACAGTAGTGTATATAGTTTGCATGTACTACTTTACATTCTCCTTTTCCATCACACTGTGTCCATACAAAAATTACTTTTGCCAAATGGCTTGCCTTTGCACAATTCCTCCTTTTTATCAGATTTTGTTCTTATCTTTTTCCTTCAGATCTCGAGGTAGCAGTGAAGAAGCAGACCAGCAGGAATCTCTCCACAAGCTGCTGACCTCTGGAGGACTCAGTGAGGAGAACTTCAGACAGCATTTCGTTGCCCTCAAAGCGAACGTCATCGAGGTCATCAATGAGTTGCTCACTGAGCTGGGTAGGTTTATATCCAGTAATTGAAGTCATGCAGCTTGGATTTTGACTATTCGTACATAAAAGCTGTTTTGTCTTCCTTCACCATGTCATCTTTCAGAGGGAACAACTGATAACATCTCCATGCAGGCCCTGGAGCACATCCACTCTAACGAGGTCATCATGACGATCGGCCGCTCGCGCACCGTGGAGGCCTTCCTCAAAGACGCCGCACGCAAACGAAAGTTCCACGTCATTGTGGCAGAGTGTGCTCCGTTCTGCCAGGTAGCTCATCAGACTGTTTACGTGTTTCTGTAGGGAAAACATTTAAAAAACAAACTGCTTCTTATCTGTTTTTTTCACCTCCAAACAGGGACATGAAATGGCCACAAGTCTCTCAAAAGATGGCATCGAAACAACTGTGATAACCGACGCTGCCATATTTGCTGTCATGTCTCGCGTTAATAAGGTATTTAATACCAGAGAAGACTGCAATAGTCACGTTGCAGCATGTGGGTTAACTCGTGTGGGTCTTTGCAGGTCATCATCGGGACGCAGACAGTTCTAGCTAACGGAGGGCTGAGGGCCGTCAACGGGACGCACACGTTAGCTCTGGCAGCCAAACATCACTCAACTCCTCTGATTGTTTGTGCTCCAATGTTCAAGCTCTCTCCTCAGGTAAGAAAACCCTCCAGTCTGTCAGATTTCTGTCATTTATTCTGACAACAGTTGAAAATGAAACCATTCCTTATCTAGTTTCCAAATGAAGAGGACACCTTCCACAAGTTTGTCTCCCCACACGAGGTGCTACCTTTCACTGAAGGTAACATTCCCAGCAAGTCTCCAAGTTAAAAACATTCCTCTGCTTCACAATAATATCCTCATGTTCCTGGTTTGAAGAAGTCACAGTTTAGCATTTATATTTCAGGTGAGATCCTCTCTAAGGTGAATGCACACTGTCCGGTGTTTGACTATGTCCCGCCTGAGCTCATCACACTGTTCATCTCCAACATCGGAGGACACGCACCGTCGTACATCTACCGACTGATGAGCGAACTTTACCATCCAGAGGACCACGAGCTTTAATCAGTGTATTTAACAAATAATAAATAACATTTAATGGTTGATGCAGCGTCATTTGTGCCACCTTCTGATGAGGTATCATTTTCAGAACCTGAGGATTTCCTTGAGATTAAATATTGGTATCTCCAAATCAAAACACCTTATGTTGAATGGAGAAATCAAACTGTTCACCACTTTATTCCACATAAACCTAATGTTCTATATGAATAATAATTTAATTGCAAGGCCATCTGGACGGCAGCAGCAGACATTTTAGTGGCTGGATGTAGTTGCAGCTGTATTGTCCACTGCTGCTGACAAATTCTGATCAAATCAAATCAGATATTCTTTATACATGTTTTAAAATAATATGATTTGTCACCTGTGGTTGCCTGTTTTTACACAGCAAGATTCCAGGAAGTGATTCCAGTGCTGCATATATGTGAATGGAATTTTTCTTAATTTGATGTGTTGCTGTATTTCTCCTGCCTCAAAAACACTGATCAAAAATAGCATCATGGCAGTTCTCATCTTTCTAGTTTGTTTAACTTTACTTTAAGTTTGTTCCCACCTGTAGGGCAGCAGCAGTATTATATATATTATGTATGTAATAAATGATTCTTAGCCTCCTTGTAGCTGGTTCACAGGTGCACTGCTGTACCTGGAGACAAAAAGCACCAATCAGAGAGCTTCAAATAGGGACTGACATGATACCGTCACATGAGGAGGATAATCCATCATCAACCCAGATGCAGTTATGGAAAGTAAGTATATTTACTCCAGAATGTTGATTTACTTGAGTATTCCCATTTTATGCTACTGTATACTTCCACTCCACTACGTTTGTTTAGCAGCTTTAGTTGCTTTAAAGATAATGATTTTACACAACATGCAACACAAAGATAAGACATATTTTTTGACTCCATACAAAGAAAGTGTAGTCGGCCGTCACGTTTCAGTTAATAGCGCCACAAAATAGTGATTATCTCTAAATTTTTCACATGGTTTAATTGTGATGAATGTTCCAATTACTTCTTAAACATTAGAGAGAAAGCTGATTTGTGTATCAGAACCATTTTTTTCCCATTAATCATCTGACAACCTCTCAGATTTATCTGATATAAAGTAGTTCAAACTACCTTCAGCTGCAGCAGCTACAACAGTAACATGCTGCTGACACACTGATGTTTCAGTATTAATAAACCAATAATGTCATATATAATGAAATAACAGTCGGAGGAATCAAAGAAGTACATGTACTTAAGTACTTTAACTACATTTTGCTGTTATGTACGCTTCACTTAGTGATGGAATATTTTACCATCGTAACATCTGACAAAAAGACCTAAAAACACTGAAGCGGCAAACTTTGTGAAAACCAATTCTTGTGTCATTCTCAAAACTTTTGGCTACAGTTGTATTTGACCGATAGATGGCGAGATGTACACCGATCAGGTATAACATCATGACCACCTGCCTAATATTGTGTTGGTCTCCAACACAATATTAGCTGTTGTGTCGTCAAAAATGCTCTGAACCATTGAGTCTGGACCAGAGGACCTCTCAGGGTGTCCTATGGGGTCTGGACCAGAGGACCTCTCAGGGTGTCCTATGGGGTCTGGACCAGGACGTTGGCAGTGGATCTTTGGGTTCTCTGGATTGTGCAGTGGAGCCTCTGGGAATCAAACTTGTTCCACTGTATCCTGTCTGTTGATGCTTGATCAGAATGGGCTCTAGGAAGTTTGGAGATTAAATCAACATCTTGGGTGATTGTCATGTTCCCTAAGATGTTCCTGATTGGTGTTTTTGCGATGTGGTTGGGTGTATTTTCCTGCAGTGACATTTAGGATTTCCATTTGCATGGAGTGTGCTTGTACTGGGACAATGTTTATTTTGATGTCTAAGTCTCATCAACACGGACGCCAAAATTCAAGGTTTTCCAGCAAAACACCACATAGTACCAATATGATCAATGTGATTCACTTCACCTGTCAGTTGTTTTAATGTTGTGGCTGATCGGTGTATAACTAGATGGAAAGTAATTATATTATCTTACCACCAGATGGCCCACTCTGCTTAATATAAAAATGCAGTAGAAACACATCCACAAAAGAACAAAACCCAGTGAGTTTTTTTTTAATGCTCCTGCCAACTGTAGTGTTGTGTGGACTGGTTGGAAGAGGAGGTTTGGGTTGAGGGTCAGAGGGGAGCATGTGAAGGGTTCTGGCTCCCTGCTACGGTCTAGCAGAGAGAGCGTATTGTTCTCTGACCTAAATTTCATGACATGGAACTGCGGAAAAAGAAAAACAAAGGTCAGCGTGAATGGGGCAGCAGCAGCAGTAATGTCTTCCCTCTCCATTGACCAACACTCGCTGGACAGACCATGGCATCATCGAACTGTCAATCAGCACGTCAGGACTATTCAACATTTTGTGTGAAACTTGATCAACAGTGCAGCCTGTCTGGTCTTATGTTCCCATAATGTTCAGTATTTGAAAGGAAGAAATATTCGGAGGCTGCCCAAAGTAAACTAAATGTCCCAGAGAGTGAATTTTTGGACTCAATCGGACTCTAAAGTCGGCATTTTTGTTTTGTTTCTGAGCAACTTCGCTGACATTATATCAGGAAAACAGCAGATTTTAACTCAGTCCAATAGACAAATAGTGCCACCGACTGTACCACAAAGTTGGCATTTGGAACCAAACTTACTCAGACAAACCTAAAGACTCCTACTAGCGTCAAATAGACTTTGGAATGCAAACATTTGCCTGATGAAGGTGGAATACCGAAATGTTGCATCAATAAATTTATGATTGCAAGTTAGACAGTGTGCAGGAGTCTGCTTTTGTACCCTTTTTGCAGCTAAATGATAAAACTTTTGTCTTTTTCTTGCCATTTCAGGCCGTGTAGTTCCCCACCTGTCCAGCAGACGTCCTCAGTTACTTCTCCACTCACCCGACTGTCACCTGTGGAAGGAAATATTTCTATCTGACAACAACCGCTGAAATCCTCTGACAAATTGGCTTTTTCATGGAAGACATTTTGCCAAGTCAAGGTAAGAAAAGCAAAAGTGAAAATAGCAAATTCTATTTATCTGCTTTAGTTTCGAGGTCCAAGCATTGCTTCTGCTGACTCACTACAATATTGCCTAACATTGCCTCCAAATTTGGAGGAAGACACTTTATTCTGATGCACAAAGAACATTTTAGATTCCAGAGTTTCGATTTACTTTACAAATCCGTGGATGCAGACTATAAGCCGCATCACTGCTGAAATCTAATCACTTGGTCCTTGTGTCATTTCTGGCCTTCCCTGAAAATTTCATCCAAATCCGTAAGTCCATTTTTTAGTAATGTTGCTAACAGACAGACAAACCAACAGCAATCGTCACATAACTCCGCCCTGTTCTTTGGTGGAGTGAAAAGGAGGTACAGATTGTGAAGCTAAAGTACACCGTATATTGTGCTAAGAGTGCAGTCGTGTGTGTGAATATATGTTTGATTTTAAACATATTTGTCACATCAAATACGTTTTCTATGGGGTTAAAAGAGCAAAACTAATGGGTTTAAGTTAGCTAAGACATAACATTTTAACTGCAGTGTTTAGAGGACATTTTTGCAATGTTGTCAGGGTCACAAATTAATGTGATATAGCAACAAAGCTACACAACAGGCCGAAGGTTTGGAAGCCACTTTCTGTTTTTTTCCAAGTTTCTGTTCTCAAAGTCTTCCTTAAAAAGGTAAAAATAATAAAGAAAAAAAACAGTATGAATTCTGTGGATTTTGGGATGTATTTACTGCATGATCAGACTTTGCTTTCACTGATATGCACCATTTCCCTCTATTTCCCTTTAGGTATACATTGATGTTACCAGACAATTGTTGAATAAATGTTAGCAAAAGAAAAGAAGGGCTTAGTTTTAGAGTTGAGAAGATTTCAGTGCAAAAGTAAAAAAAGGAAAACTAATCATAGTTTGCATTATTCACTTTTAACTCTTTGGCTTTTGAGAGTTTGAATACAAAAATCCCAATAAATCTCAACTGTGTCTCTGTTACTACCACAGAAATGTCTAGAGAGAAACAGCTGAGTAAAGAAACAAAGTACAGATACAAATACCTGATAATTATAGTAAGAATCTATTCTGATGAGTGACTCTTTATATAATAATCATGTTTATTTTGTTGCACCGATGAAACTGCGATCAAACAAATTTGATCTTGGCCTGTAGTGTAGGGAACATGGTTGAGGTAACACATTATAGAATATTCTTCTATAAATGTTACTTAATGATAACAAAGGAAGGATGCTCTCAGTTCAACCCTTGGAAAATATATAAAAAATATTACTTTCTGGGTACTAAAAGAAATACTACATCACTAGAACTGTGCAGAACGTTACCACAGCTCTTTACTTGGACACTTGTCATCATTAGAATTATCAGCGATACTTTTGCTTTTCCTGCTGTGTCTGCTGTGAAAAAGGCCCGTTTCTGTTCTGTATTGAGCTCACAACCTCATCACCGAGCATCAGAGACAGAACAGAGACATTGAGACGCCGTCTTTGTCCAACAGGCTCATCAGCATCTCAAACACATCCAGCGGCATCATCACATTTATGGGTGTGTCTTGGCCGAGTCCCACTCGTCATTTCTCTGCGCTTCTGAGCTCGTCTCGGTACAGGAGGAGCAGCAGGAGGAGGAGGAGGGAAAAGATAAATCTCATTCTCTTTTTCATCACACTGACTTCATTCTTCACAGCCCTTTTGATGAGACAGGGGAGCAAACCTGGGTGGAGTCCGGAGATTTACGGCTGACAGAAGTGTGCAGGCCATTAAAGCCCGGCGCCCTGCTAATGAACAGTCACTGCAATCACAGCCGGAGCGGTACAGTATCTGTGGAGCTCATCGATCCACAGCCACCCGTGGGGACGTGGAGGCTTGTAGTCTGACCCTGTCACATCAAAGGACAACAAGATTCATCTTTATTTTCTAATCGTGTTGGATTGTGCGGCGTTGTGTATGTGACTTTGGACATCATGCTGTTGTGTTATGGTGTTACATTACCAGCTATTAAACACGAGTACATGCAGACACAATGAAGGCCTAAGAGCAACAATTCCTAGATCGTCTGTCGTGTATTTGGGTTAATATGTATGTTTCCTGTCACATCTGATTTAAAGATACCACTGTGGACACTATTTCTGGTGCAAACTTAGGGTTTTTAGCAGCTCTGCTGTTAAAAATTTATACACAGTTGCTATTTTTTGAGGCAGATTTCTGCATTTCAGATCCCATTCCAATTCCACCCATTTTCTTTCTCTTATCCGGCGCTGGGTCGCGGAGGCAGCAGGCGAAGCAGGCCGTTCCAGACGTCCCTTACCCCAGCCAGTGATGCCTTCCAGCTCTTCCCGGGGGATCCCGAGGAGTTCCCATGCCAGACGAGATACATAATCTCTCCAGCGAGTTCTGGGTTGACCCCGGGGTCTCCTTCCAGGTGGACATGTTCGGAAAACCTCCAAAGGAAGTCTCCCCGGAGGCATCCGAATCAGATGTCCAAACCACCTCAACTGGTTCCTTTGGACATGAAGGAGCAGCAGCTCTACTCTGAGCTTCTCACCCTATCTCTAAGGCTGAGCCCAGTCACCCTATGGTGGAAGCTAATTTCGGCCGCTTGTATCCGCCATCTCATTCTTTCAATCACTGCCGAATCCTCATTGAATCACCATCCTGTCGCGATGGAGGGGTTTGAGTGTCTCTGTGATCCTGGGAGCTGTGGTGTCCGGTTCAATAGCCCCTGGTAGGTTCTCCCAAGGCAAATTGGTCCTGGGGGAGAGACCAGACAAACAGCGATTCAGAAGACCCCAATGAAAGCACAACAAGGAGAAGCTGCTACCTCACCTAGGTTAGGGATACCAGTGCCTTCCAATGGAGTCAGGTCTCAGAGGGGGGAGCTCAACAGGGAGTGTCTGGTGGCCGAGCCTTGGGGTCCTGTGGGGTTCGGTCAGGCACAACCCAGAAAAGTAACATGGGTCCACCGCCCAGGAGGCCCACCACTTGCAGGGCCGGAACTCGGGGTCAGGTGCGATGTCTACCGGACAGTAGGCAAGAGCGGGCGTCTAGGCGCACCACCCCATGGTGGCGTAGACTAGTTCTGGGAGCGTCACCTCACTAGCGGCTAAGACACCTGAGCTGGTGCGGGAGGGGAAGAGTTACGGGCTAGATATAGTTGGGCTCATCTCCACGCACAGCAAGGGTTCCAGAACCAGAATCCTGTAGAGGGGTTGGACTCTCTCCTTTTCCAGCATTGCCCAGGGTGAGAGGCGACGGGCGGGTGTAGGGAGACTCAAGAGCCCCCGACTGAGCACCGCTTTGTTGGAGTTCTCCCCGGAGAACAAGAGGGTCGCCTCTCCGCGATTTTGTGTTGCTGCCCAATCTGAACCCGTGCGATGCTTTAGTTTTGGACTTCTGTGCTAATCATAGATTGGCCATAACGAACAACAAGTTCAAGCATAAGGTTGCTCATAAGTGTACCTGGTACAAGAGCACCTTAGGCCAAAGGCCGATCCAATTTAATACAGTAAATAATATAAGTGACGACCTGTCAGCCAACTAAATGAATAAATAACACACGATTCATTACATCTTCACATTTTATTGTGGAGAAGAACAACAGAGGAAACTAGTTTGGTTACACAAAAGAGACGTTAGCAAGACAATCTAAATAACTTAGAACCGTAGAAAAGTTTAAAAAAAAATAAAAAATAAAAATCAATTAATAAAACTAAATGATTAGACAAAAATAAATCTGTCAAAAAACTCTGAAAAGAAAGCTTTAAAATAGTGTCAGAAATACACAACAATCCTCTTTATTCATTCCTTATTGGAATCAATAGTCAGTCACTGACTTGACACAACTGAAAACGCTTTAGATGACCTGACCAGTTAACCAGCTTTCAGATCTGAAGGTGGTGATTCTTTGAAGGGTTTGGAAGTAGAGTGGTCTAACCCACTTTCTGTAGTTTCTGAGAAAAAAGGGTTCAAAATTTTGTGTTTAATAATGGTCTAACATTGGAAGCACCACTGTAACACTAAATTTGGGCTGTGGGTTAGACCACTTTGCCACTAAAATCTAGACTATGTATAATCTATGTGTAATCCTGGACAAATTTTCTGCAATTTTGGATCATTTTTGATATACTATACTTGGGTTGTGTCATGGTGTCACATTTCACACGTTTTCCTCAACCAGAGCAGAAATACAGCAGATTTAACACCAGCAATTAATTCATGAATTTGGGATGCGCCTGCCGGAAAAAGTGGCGACAAAACCCTCCCTGCTTGTGTGAATGAATGCATCAGCTGCTGCCCTCCCCGACACACAAACACACCGTCATTACTCCTTCAGCCCCCTTTGGGTATTGAGCCAGCAGCCCCAGCTGTTGCCCGCTGATGCAAACTGTGGAGCGTTGTCATCAGTGTGGGGGCGTCTCACGGGACAGCAGAGATGAGTGTTGTAATTAGCGGTGAACGAGGCCAGCGGCAAGCCGAGGGGTTTCTGTGGGGCCCCTGGAGGTCTCGGGGGACTCTGAGACGCGTGGCTAACCTGTGGGACACTACCTGTGGCTCCGAGTGGGGATTTGCTGGCATGAAAACCAACACTGGAAGACATTTCCTACCCTCCAAACAACTTTTAGCATCAGAATATCATTTTTAACAGGTGTACAATGAATGAATGATGGCTGGATTCTATTTCGCTGCTTCAATCAGTGGGTCATTCCAGAATTGGAGGACATTTTATGTCCCACCCATCAAATAATCCATGTACAAAATACTAAAACTTGCAGTTGTTGTGTAAATTTACTTGTCCTGAGACCAAATCTAGAAAACTAGGGGAAAAGAATGTTTGAAAAATTTGGTAAAAATCCCAAATAAGTCTGGAGTTCCCCCTAAAATGCCATTTTTCTCTTGTCCCACCTCCCTGATGACCAAATCGAATTTAAAACAAAAAAAACAAAACAAAAAAAAAAAACAGTGAAAATGAAATTTAAATCTCCTTTTTTTGGTGCTGTTTTTTCATTCATGTCTCTTGTAATTGTGGGAACATTTCATTTAATCAACATAATATTTTAAGTAATTATTATGCATGGAACGTGTGTCCCACAACAACCCTGTTGATGACATTTTTGTTGTTTTGTATCTCGTTTTTGTTGTTTTGTGTCTTGATTTTGTCGTTTTGTTTTTCTCATTTTGTGTCTTGTTTTTCTCATTTTGTGTCTCATTTTTGTCTTTTGTGTCTTGTTTTTCTCATTTTGTGTCAGTAAACAGTTTACATTTCCACTGCGACTGTAAATAAAGTATGAATAGCTGCTCTTAAAGCAATGAAAACCAACGCTGGAAGACATTTCTTAGCCTCTGAACAACTTTTATTATCAGAAACCGGAGAGTAAATGAGAGTAAATGTCATTTTAACTACTATAAAATGAATGACTAATGGCTGGATTCCATTTAGCTGCTTCAGTCCATGTCAGTGCTCACTGATACACATGAATGTATTGTAAAAGGGCCATTGTTCGAATTAAAACACCATCTGTGCATTTCTTATTGAAACAAAGACAGATTTTGCACCATGAAAAATAGGTCAAGATAACAATAATAAAACCACTTTCAACAGAAAAGTGAAAGTGAAACAAAATGCAGTGAAAACAAACCAATAAATCTTGATTTATTTGCAAAACAACAGAATGTAAATTTAGAAAATATAACCCAACATAATTTTAAATTGAACATCTTCTAACCCCTCATGTCATTCTGCAGGTTTTCACTAATTTTTGATAATTTTCTGTTCATTTTGAACAGATTTAAGTCATTTTGGAGTATTTCTCAGAATTTTTGAGTGATTTTGTAAATTTTGAAATAATTTTTGTCAACTTTAGGCGATTTTGTCATTTCTGAGAATCTTTGTGTAATCCTGGACAAATTTTCTGCAATTTTGGACCATTTTCAAGTCATTTTTTGACAAATTTAGTGTCATTCTGCAAATTTTCAATCATTCTGGATCATTTTTAATCATTTCAGACGAATTCAGACTGATTTTGGATAATTTTCCAGTTATTTTAGACTATTTTCATGCCATTCTGAACCATTTTTCAGCATTTTAGATCATTTCTGGAAATTTTTCTCTAATTATGGATCATTTTTGAGTCATTTTGGACACAATTTGAATCATTTTGTATCATTTTTGAAGCATCTTGGACAATAAGGGTTGGGAAGCAGAGTGGTCTAACCCACTTTCTGTAGTTTTTGAGAAAAATGGGTTCAAAGTTTTGTGTTTTCTAGAATGGTTTAACATTTCAGTGTGACGTTATATTTGGGTTGTCTCATGGTGTCACGTTTCACACTGATAAACATATAAACATGTATATATTGTAAAAGAGCCATTGTTCGAATTAAAACACCATCTGTGCATTTCTTATCAAAACAAAGACAAATAGGTCAAAATAACAACAATGAAACCACTTTTTAAAAAATGAAAGTGAATAAAATGCAGCAAAAACAAATGGATAAATCTTAATTTATTTGCAAATCAACACAACATAAAGTTTAAAAAAAAAACCAGACATAATTTTAAATTGAACATCTTTGAATTTTGAAATGAGACGTTGCCCTTTTCCATGACTTTGTCACATCTTACACTCTAAATTATTAATTAATGAGTCAAAAATGGAATTGACAGCTACAAAAGGGTACAAAACATGTCTTTCTATACATGAAATGTGGTTATTTTTCACAAAAACACGCTTTTCTTGGGGCTACCTCTTAGTTTTTTCCTCAAAAAATCACTCAGATCTCACCAAATGTTACAGCGTTAGCACGTACAATAATAAATTACTCGTGTTTTGTGTGTGTTTTGTGTGTGTGCTGGTGTGTGCAGGTGTATGACGGCTGCTTATGCTCCATCTGTGTCTGCTGCTGATGAGTAAAGCCGTGAAATAGATCCAGCTGGAGATGCGTGGAGGAGACCGAGGCCTCCTGGGAAATCATCCACACCTCCGGCAGCACCGTGTCCACTTCTTTAGCACCCCAGAGAGCTATCAATAAGTGGGTAATTGAATTTTAAGCACAAACACTGCTGTCAAATGAGCGTCGTGGAGTGTGTGTTGTGTGTGGTGTGTGTAGTGTGTGGTGTGTGTGTGTTGATGGGGGATGTTTAGCTGTGTGAACACGGCGATGCTGTCATGGAGCCCTCGGGGGGGTTTCGCACAGGAAGGATGAATGTTTAATCCATTAAATAACAATTACAGCCTGTAATGGTCCAGAGTGGCTGCTGGAAGGAGAGAGAGGAAACATGGCTGCGCTGCTTACAGGCCTCTAACAGGTCCTCACATCCCAGAGATTAAACACGATCACACACACACACAATGAAGGCCTAAGAACAACAATTTATAGATCGTCTGTTGTGTATTTGGGTTAATATGTGTGTTTTCTGTCACATCTGATGGAAAGACATCGATTTGGACGCTGTTTCTGGTGCAAATTTAGGATTTTAGCAGCTCTACTGGTAAAAATTTACATGTGTTTGTTTTTTTTTTAGGCAAATTTCTACTTTTTAGATCCAATTTCATATAGAAATTTATATAACTGTAAAATAAAATAAAAAACAGTTTCCTGAAGCTTATTTTGAATTAATTTATTACATTAATAACCCTGTTTCTATGAAAATTTTAGAAATGTTTCACTAAACTTCAATAGAACTTGCATAAAAACATAAACATCAAATCTATGAACTAAGTGTCTTATTTCTGGGGCAAATTTGTGTTTTTTTTTAGCAGGTCTACTGTTAAAAATGTACACATATTTGCTATTTTATAGGCAAATTTCTGCATTTTAGATCCAATTTACTATAGTAATTAATATAACCAATGATTGAAAATAAATCTGGCAATAAATATGAAAAGAAACCTTTAAAATAGTACCAGAAATATGCAACAATCCTCTTTATTCATTCCTTATTGGGATCAATAATCGGTCACTGACTTGACACACTTTTTACACAACTGAAAACACTTTCGATGACCTGACCAGTTAACCAGCTTTCAGATCTGAAGGTGGTGATTCATTGAAGGGTTTGGAAGCAGACTGGTCTAACCCACTTTCTGCAGTTTTTGAGAAAAAGGGTTCAAAGTTTTGCGTTTTCAAGAATGGTCTTATAGTCCACGGTAACACCATGTTTGGGTTGTGGGTTAGACCACTTGGCCACTAAAATCTAGACCTTAAAATAGTACAGAAATGATATAGAACTCTGAATCTTTTGTGGTTTAGACCACTCTGCCTCTAACCACCTCTTTTGTTAAGTAATCTGTAAAATTTGTTTCAGTTTCTTGTAGCTTATTTTGAATGAATATATATTGGATTAATGACCCTGTTATTCGGGAAATTCTCTGAAATATATGAAACTTGCATAAAAATATAAACATTAAATCTATGAAATAAGTCATGCAAAGTCAAAACTGACAACTTAAAATATTGTATTTTCTGTGACTTAGTTAGACTGCCCCCTTTCGAAATGACGAAATTTATTGACCTCTGAACTTAAATTAAAGCTGACGTAGATTCTTTAGTTAGTCAAGTTAAACACATTAACAACAGGCTAAAAGATCAGAGTTTCATTGGTGTACTTTGCAACAAAATAAACATGATTATCATATCAAGAGTCACTCATCAGAATAGATTTTACTATAATTATCAGGTGTTTGTATCTCTACTCTTCTTTCCTTACTCAGCTGTTTCTTTCTAGACGTTTCTGTGGTAGTTACAGAGACACAGTTGAGATTTATTGGGATTTTTGTCTGCAAACTCTCAAAAGCCAAAGAGTTAAAAGTGAATAATGCAAACTATGATTAGTTTTTCTTTTTTTACTTTTGCACTAAAATCTTCTCAACTCTAAAACTAAGCCCTTCTTTTCTTTTGTTAACATTTTTTCTGCAATTATCTGGTAACATCAACATACACCTAACGGTGAATGAAGGAAAATGGTGCATATCAATGAAAGCAAAGTCTGATCCTGCAGTAAATACATCCCAAAATCCACAGAATTCACAGTGGGTTTTTTTCTTTATTGTTTTTACCTTTTTAAGAAATACATTGAGATTAGAAACTTGAAGTTGCTTCCAGACTTTTGGCCTGTAGTGTTTATGAACACGTGTGTCAGAGGAAAAAACACGTTCTTGTCTGAAGAGTAAAGTGAACAGATGTTTAAACAGATTATGTTTCCGCTCCGACTGTAAATGAAGTACGCGGTCTGCATTTGAAATTAATATTCATGAATGTAAGGCTGCAAGACACAGAAAACCACAGCGTGTTTAAGACATTTTAATATTAATGTGAACCCTAAAACTACAACGTTATGCAGACGATCCATAAGTGTGACCCCATCAGGTCAGTGTTTTATTTATGTCAGTGAGAGAAAGAAAAAAATGTGTACACTTGAGGTTAAACAGTAAAGCATCCAGTCTTCTCAACTCAAGATTCATATGTTCACGTCTCTGTTTCTCATTTAAAAAAACAAGAAATGATTTTTAATGTCCCACTGCAATGGCCTTGCATAAAATCTAAATCCACAGTTTAGCCGTTTGAAACAGACATGAAGCTAAGAGATATTTGGGGGATTAAAAGATTAGAAGTTTTTAAGACCTAAATGTAGAGCTAAGTGCTCATGTGACAGCGTGTTTTTACAGTATTTGTGTGCAAAGGGATATAAAAGTGGGATAAAAATAGGAAATTTGGACAAACACTTTCCCTTTTGCACATAAAAAAAATATCATGAAGAAATGATCTGATTTAAAAAGTAACTCGATAACTATGTTATGTATTTAATTCATACAGCGATCAGCCACAACATTAAAACCACTGACAGGTGAAGTGAATCACATTGATCGTATTGGTACTATGTGGTGTTCTGCTGGAAAACCTTGGGTTTTGGCGTCTGTGTTGATGAGACTTAGACACCAAAATAAACGTTGTCCCAGAACAAACACACTCCTTGATGCAAATAGAAATCCAGGAAAATACACCCCACCACATCACAAAAACATCAAACAATCAGGAACATCTTGAGGAACATGACACTCGCCCAATATATTGATTTGACCTCCAAACTTCCTAGACCCCATTCTGCTCAAGCATCAAACTTGTTCCACTGCATCAAGGATGCAGTGGAACAAGTTTGACTCCCAGAGACTCCACTGCACAACCCAGAGAACCCAAAGGATCCACTGCCAACGTCCTGATGCCAGACCCCATAGGACACCCTGAGAGGTCCTCTGGTCCAGACCCAATGGTTCAGAGCATTTTGGACTACATAAGAGGAACCAACACAATATTAGGCAGGTGGTCATAATGTTATGATTGATCGGCGTTCGTTCAAATGCCTCCAAGTGCCAAAAATGAATCCATAACAGTTTAATATCCACTACAGGCCAAAAGTTTGGAAGCAACTTCAAGTTTCTGTTCACAATGTCTGTCTTTAAAAGGTACAACTAATAAAAAACAAAATAGTTTAAGCATATTTGTCACATCAAATATGTTTTCTATACTAGCTGAGGTTTAAAGTTAGCTAAGGCATAACATTTTAACTGCAGTGTTTAGAGGATGTTTTTGTGATGTTGTCAGGGCCACAAATTATGGCAACGAGGAAGAACATTCTCAAACACACAAACGTTACTGTAACGTGATCTAGTAACAAAGCTACACTACAGGCAGAAAGTTTGGAAACAACTTCAAGTTTCAATGTCTTTCCAAAAAAGATAAAACTAATAAAAACCAGTATGAATTCTATAGATTTTGGGATGTATTTACTGCAGGATCAGACTTTGCTTTCATTGATATGCACCATTTTCCTCCATTTACCTTTAGGTGTACATTGATGTTACCAGGCAATTGTTGAATAACTGTTAGCAAAAGAAAAGAAGGGCTTAGTTTTAGAGTTCAGAAGATTTACAAGAGCCTCAACTTCAGTGCAAAAGTAAAAAAACAAATCACAGTTTGCATTATTCACTTCAGCTCTTTGGCTTTTGAGAGTTTGGACACGAAAATCCAAATAAATCTCGACTGTGTGACAAACAAGAGTACAGATACAAATACCTGATAATTATAGTAAGAATCTATTCTGATGAGTGACTCTTTATATAATAATCATGTTTATTTTATTGCACCAATCAAGTTACGATCTTTTTTTAGTACAAATCTGATCTTGCTTCCAAAGTTCTGGCCTGCAGTGTACACTCCTATCTGTGTACTTATACAGCCCCTACACACCCACACACACACACACACACACACACCACACACACACACACACACACACACACACGCTCAGCTCGATGAACACGGCTTGTCAGTGTGATCGTTAAGTTGCACTCGTGATCCAAAGCGAGTTTGCTAGCTGTGGTTTTCTCATGCTGCTCACACAATGGCCTGTGGATGGGAGCTGCCTGGTGGCATTGCTTAATTAGGCGAAGAGTTGATTCATTTGCACTAATTGACAGCTAATTAAGGGAGCGAGGGCACATCAAACTGACGTGCCTCTGAGCCGAGCCGTGACTGCAGGGGGACGTCGGAGAGAGAGGGAGTTATGAAATATGGAATCTTCTGAGAACCACCTGCCATCAGAAGTGGCCGGGAACATATGGAGCAGTCAGAGTGTGTGTGGTTAAACACACTCATCCTGCAGTGTTGAAATGCAGCCTGCAGAGTCCAGCTGCTCTTAATCCACGCTTTTCATTAGCTGCGAGGAAAAAGAAAGTGAATCTGACAAATAAATGCAAGACTGGATAAAACGGGACAAACAAAACGCAGAAAGTTGGAGGTCTGATTTAGCTAAGAAATTTAAAAAGCTCTTTGTACGTTCAAACAACAGCAGATTGAAAGTAACACTGTCTAATGACATAACGTGAATATAAATAACATTGTTTATTAGATGTGCAACCTGCTAAACAGCTCTAGAAACAAAAAAGTTTTCTCCAAAACTCCGCCATGTTTTTAGTATTTTTTTAACGACAAAAATTCATTGATTTCTAATTTAAAGCTGCGCGAATCAAGTGATAATAATAATTTATAATAATAATAATAATAATAATAATAATAATAATAATAATAATAATAATAATAATAATAATAATAATAATACCAGAAACACACCCCAAAAAACGTCCGCCCCACTTACCTATATGGAGTATTTTTGCATCTTTACTCTGCCAAGAATTTGGTGGAGTTATGTGACGATAAGTGTTGGTTGGTCTGTCTGTCTGTCTGTCTGTCTGTCTGTCTGTCTGTCTGTCTGTCTGTCTGTCTGTCTGTCTGTCTGTCTGTTAGCAACATTACTCAAAAACGAACTCACGGATTTGGATGAAATTTTCAGGGAAGGTCAGAAATGACACAAGGACCAAGTGATTAGATTTTAGCAGTGATGCGACTTATAGTCTGGATCCAGGGATTTGTTAAAGGTTTCTGTCTCACTGCGAGATAGCCGCATGGAGTCACTGTAACTATGACAACAAGTGAACACTACATCAGCTGCCTGCTGACAAACACATGATTGTGATCCTTCTACAAATCGTTGTGTCATTTCTGACCTTCCCTGAAAGTTTCATCCAAATCCGTTAGTCCATTTTTGAGTAATGTTGCTAACAGACAGACGGACAGACAAACCAACGGCGATTGTCACATAAACTTGAGTGATTAATACAGATGTCAGACTTTTATTGGATTTTAAGGTGTTATTTGGCATCAACACTACAGGCCAAAAGTTTGGAAGCAACTTCAAGTTCCTGTTCACAATGCTTTTCTTTAAAACCAGTATGAATTCTGGGATGTATTTACTGCATGATCAGACTTTGCTTTCATTGATATGCACCATTTTCCTCCACTCACCTTTAGGTGTACATTGATGTTAC
Source organism: Amphiprion clarkii (assembly GCA_027123335.1). Taxonomy (NCBI): domain Eukaryota; kingdom Metazoa; phylum Chordata; class Actinopteri; family Pomacentridae; genus Amphiprion; species Amphiprion clarkii. Next base: position 29,821,835 of record CM049579.1, on the reverse strand, counting down.
CTGACAATTGATGAATAAAGAAGGGCTTAGTTTTAGAGTTGAGAAGATTTACAAGAGTCACAACTTCAGTGCAAAAGTAAAAATCAGTTTACATTATTCACTTCAGCTCTTTGACTTGAGAGTTTGCAGACAGAAATCCCGAATAAATCTCAACTGTGTCCATAGAAATGTCTAGCAAGTAACAGCTGAGTAAAGAAACAAGAGTACAGATGCAAAATACCTGATAGTTGTGATAAAAATCTATTCTGATGGGTGACTCTTTATATGATAATCATGTTTATTTTGTTGCAAAGTACACCAATGATCTTGATTTTGCTTCCAAACTTTTGTCCTGTAGTGTCCAACACAGCTAAATATCCTGAAGTCATTTTGATTGCACTTCATGACGACATAAATAGCTGCTGAAGTTCATGACCCTGTCTCGGCCTCCAGATTTCGGACGCTGTCACAAGACGTTAACACGAGTTGTCTGGAGTTTTTGGGGCCAAACAGTAAAAGCTCCTTTATTAGAGGAAACTCCGATTTGTCCCCTTTCCTCTGGACGGAGACCAAGCTCTCTGCAGGGGACCAGGAATAGGCTGTCTTCATGTCTGCTGGCGCTGCCCATGTGAATCAAAAAAAGACAATTAGGGGCTTATTAAGGTCTCGGGGAGCTGCACCTCACGGGGCGTCCGCTGGCCGGCTTGGCCCCAGCTCTGAGCCGCTGCCGTGGCTCAAAACAGTCAGGGGCATTGTCTCACCTAATTACGCTGAAACCGGGGGCCCCTTTTTGTGTTGCCACCGCCATGCCTGTCCGGTTCCCTTCTCCTGCCTAACCGCTAGCCCCTGTCCGCCGTGGAAGTGTGCTAATTAGACAAGAAATGGGCCCAAGTAAATATGTCAATCCCTGTTAGCAGCGGCTACAAAGAGGAATATTATTTTGTCAAGAAGGTTTGGCTGCCGGGGGCCCACTCTCCCACGTTTCCCAGAGCGTTCTCCTCATTACGCCAATAACACATCTGCACATGCAACAGGGGAATGCGGCACACTCGGCAAGTCAGAGTCCCCGGCAAACTTCAGAGCACAAATAGATGCACTCATACAGAAATGGAGACTATAGAACGGCAATAGCATGAAGTTATTGCCCTAATTAATGCTTTGTGTCCGCAGAGCAAACTGTTGAATCACCAGTGGCACATTGTTTCGGGTTGTGAGAGCTTTTTTTGTTTCTTCCAGCCTAATAGGATGTTTTGATCAACGGCTGTTTGGTGACCCAGCTCTTCTTCCTAAACGCCGAGCTCTGGGAAACGGCAATTAGCTAGATTAGAAGAGCCATTTCTGGAGCCTCGGACAAAGACAAAGATAGATCAGACGGTATGAGGTGAGCGTGGTTCAGAAACTCTGCCAGAACCAGACCGACCCAGACTCAGACTCTTTTTATATATTCAAACTGAATGAAATATCAATGAGTTTAATGAGTAAAATGTTCTATAATGACTTTAAAGTCGCATTTATGAATATTAAAGCGTTGAACTACTCATGAATTTGGACGTCTAGTTTAGTAATCTACCACAACATGTCAATCTCATGTAGTTTTTCTGGGTTTATTGTGCTTTTTTGCAGCACTGTTGAGTACAGATTTACTCTACCATTCAAAAGTTTGGGGTCACTTAGAAATGTCCTTATTGTTGAAAGAAAAGTATTTTTTTTTCTATGAAGATAACAGTAAATGAATCAGAAATCCAGTCTAGACATTTTTTATGTGGTAAATGACTATTCTACCTGGAAACAGTTGATTTTTAATGGAATATCTCCATAGGGGTACAGAGGAACATTTCCAGCAACCATCACTCCTGTGTTCTAATGCTACATTGTGTTAGCTAATGGTGTTGAAAGGCTAATTGATGATTAGAAAACCCTTGTGCAGTTATGTGAAAACATGGATAAAAGTGTGATTTTTCATGGAAAACATGAAATTGTCTGGTTGACCCCAAACTTTTGAACGGTAGTGTTTTCAGCTCTCTCATGGAGGTTCAGTTTGACCTTTTTTGGAATCAAATCACTGCTTTTCATAGTTTGAGGACATTTCCATTGATCGGAATACTGCAGTTGTGCTCCGTAGGTTTAATCTTCAAAACAAGCCGGAAAGAATTACAGCAGCTTTATTAGGTTTAAATTTTTTAAGTTTTTCCTGAATATCCGGATCATTTTCTCCTCTGTTTGCGATGAAGTGTACAGGCGGCTAATGATGCAACAACTGTTTTCTGTCTGCACCCTGATGCTGGTGGAGGGATGTGATTGGTTTAGGTCCTCCACATGTCTGCAGTGTGTGTGTGTGTGTGTGCTATAGAAACCTCATTAACATGGCTATTGGTATGGCATTGATCTCTTCATTCACCTCTAATGAAATGTCTCTCTAATAGCTCCTCATGAGATGCTGAAGGTAATTTGAGTTGCTCTATTCTGCCTTCCTCTCCGGTCCTTTACGCATTTGTGCCATTTTAACCTCTAACATTTATTCTTTTTTGAACACATAAAATGCATGATTATGTCTCAGACTGCATAAATAACAATTAATCGTGTCAGATTTCATGCTATTATAGCGTTATTTGACTTGTATTTCAGTTTTACCCCTAAAATTGAGCATTCATTTCAACTTTAGGCCTCAGGAGGTGAACGAATCTCAGAGTTTTATCCGCACAAAAACAACCATGTCGCGCACAAACCGCATGTGTGCCTGTAATTGACTCGAACGGGTTGATGCCACGTCTCCTGATCATATCGCCGATTGGATCTGTTCGGCCGCGGCTGACAGCGTGACGCACGGGTGCCAAACGGTCCCACGGGAGCCACCTCGTTTATTTATTTATTCATCGGCCTCACTGACAATGCAGCAGCATCTCCGCGTCCACTCATCTCCATAAAGTCTCCTCTGCGCAATTATCTGTCCAGATGTCCAAAAAGTGTGCCTCAAATTATCCCCGAACGATTGGAAGCGCGCAATAATTGAATAATAGCTGATTAGGGAAGATTAGGCTCGAGGAGGAGGGAGGAGGGAAAAAAATACGAGGGAAAATGAAAGTATTCTCACCTCATTTCACAATTCGGTGGCTTTGAATTTGAACTGAGGTTTATTCTGTGATGAATGAGCGGAAGCTGCACATGATTTCCCCCGACGTCCTAAATGTCTTTTCCGTTTGCTCTCACTTTCAAAATCGGATTAACTCACCGAAACATTGTGTAACCTTTCAGTCCGTGTCATAGTTTTCTTTCTTTCCCCCCTTTGTACCTGATATCAGACATCAGGCCAGAAAAGACACTCAGGAGGTCAATAAATGTGTTGCTGTTGCGCACCGGTTTGGTCCACTGTTTGTCTCATATTTAATTGCCACCCTGGGGTGTCCTAAATACCCCGAACTGGGACATTGTATTCTTTATCATGGGGCCAGTCAAAGAATAATAAAAAAAAAGCTTAATAACCGATCAACAGATGCGCAGACTGCGAGCAAAGACAAAACGTTTAGTGCGCAAACCTAATTAGAATATGCAAATGAGAGGAGGGTGAGTTATGTGGGACGTTGGGGTGAAGCTGGAGTCTAACGGATCAATCCCTTTACTTCAAATAAGCAGCTGAATTGATTAATTAACTCATTTAGATGTGGCTTCTTAAATTTGACCCCTGAATGTTTTGTTTTTTGTGTGTGTGTGTTTCTCTGGTGGAAATGTGTCCATATTTTTGTTGGCACAAAGATAAAGTAAACCTGCAGAGCTGAGCAACTGGTTTAATTATCTTTATATACTCGAATTATTAGGTCAATTAATGGATGCAGTTTGGTGAGTGGAATTATAATTTTAAGAAATTACGAGCAATTTCGTGGCCTCCAAATTAGACTTTTTTGTGCGTAAAATGTATATTTTACTCACGTATATTGTACATGCATGTATATTTTATGGCTATAAAACCAAGCCATATTTGAGTAAAAATACCTTTAAATAATAGTTCTCATGAGATAGAACTAATTCTTAGCTATAATTAGTTTTAGTTCTTACACAATAGGACTAATAGAAGCCTTACAAGTCAAATAATCTATTTAAAAAAAAACTCAATTTTATCCAAATTGCTTTGTTTCTCTCCAGTTTCGGTTTCTGTTCTACTTCTTGGTGATTTAGAGCTAAATCCGTCTAAACTGCGCAACTGCTAAATTTCAACAGTTTGAATGCGAGCAAACGTGCTGCAAATTAAGCAGATTTCCTGGACTTCAGGGATTTATTCGGCTGATTGGATGTTTGACTCCAGGATCAGATGAATGAATGAATGAACATGAAGAGTTTCAGTGAAAGCCAAGTTCTTTCACTTATTCGTTTTTCAAAACCTAATTTTAGAAACCGTGACTTTAAATTCAACCAAAACAATAGGAGAAAGTGGCCAAATGTATTTTCAAATAAACTCTGATATAAACGTGACTCTCAAGTAATGAACCTTTTTGTGGTTCCTGCTGGTTGATGGTCACAAAATCTGATTTATCTGGGAAACATTTAAAGCAAATCCATCCATATCTTGAGCACTTTCCTCCCAGAAATGCAGGTGTTGTGGTTATTTTGTCACATTGAACTGCTTTATCTACCAAAGCTTCATGGAGCCGTCAGTGGCCCCTCCTGTGATTGGCTGCCGCCTGTTGCCTGTCGGATAAAAAGCGCAGCGGAGGAGCGCGCACAGATAAAGAGGAGCATCTCTGCTCAGCGCACCGGGGACTCCAGCTTTTAATCTCTTTGGAAAGAAAAAGTGGAATCCCGTCGCCATGACGGGGAAGGAGGGAGCTGTGCTTTCAGACACCGAGAATAAACAGAAATCAGCCTCGCAGACCACCGTGAACCACGCCGGCTCCCAGCAGCCGGCCCCGGGCTGGAAGATGGCCCCCACAGTGCAGCGGCGCACCGGCTTCGGCATCCAGGAGCTGCTCGGCCTCAACAAGGAGCCGCCGGCGGCGCCGAGGCGGCCGCTGGAGGCTCTGCCGCACAGAGCGCACGTCCTGGCGGCCCGGTCCGCTCTGGGCCACGGCGGGCTCGGGGTCGGCATGGGTTTGCTGGGACCGGAGGGAATACACTCGTTTTACAGCCAGCCCGCTTTTCTGGAGGTGCTGTCAGAGGCGCAGAATGTGCACCTGCAGCCGCTGCACAGGACGGCGCACATGGACGCACAGATGGATGCGCAACACTCCGCCAGCTCCGGTGAGAAATAAAAGAAATTTTAACTCGTTTGTTTAGGATTCTCATGCAGCTGATTACTTCCCAGTCAACAGAATATTCTAATGTAGAATATTACTCACATTTGTGGCTGATTTATTCATTCAGGAAACATGGAACGAAATAATTTCTTGCACTCAGACAAAAAGTGCAAGTGTTTGATTAAAAGTAAAATTGCGCAAAAATAGATTAGAAGTGTTTATTACTTATTTTAAACGAAAATGTGAAAACAGATTCAACATGGCAAGAATAAAGGCCTTCATATTTCATTTTAGATTATTTTAATTCAACTGTGTTGAAGAGAATCTAAAAATAACAAGAAAAATGTTTTCATTTTTATGTTTTAATTTGGGAACGAATCTGTGCGCAAGAATAAAAAAACAAACATTTTAAATCCAGAAAGACCAGTAATGAGAAAGATGGGATTATTTTTGCATTCTTTCATCGTCTCCATCTTAATATTTATCACTAATATGTTAAATATTTTGAATCCAGAGCTGCAGATATTCTCCTATATTCAGTTTTTTTCCATCGATGTTTCCTCGCAGATTCCGATGATCTGAGCTCCTCCGGCGACCAAAAATTCTCCAAATCCTCCATGAGTCAGAGCAAGAAGAGGAAGAAAAGACGACACAGGTGAAAACACAAACGATGAAATAAAAGAAAGTCGTGGAAATATTATTATACAGATGATTTTTTATATTATAAAATGATGACAAACCTGTTAGGCCTGAACAAAAGACCTTTTAATCCCATTTAATCTGTCGTTAACAGAGTGTGGTTTTATTCTATTTAATATGGTCTCAGACTGGAATTTGTTGGACAAAAACAGACAGGATTGCTGGGATTTTTCTTGCTTTAATTCCAAAATGTAATTTTTTTTCGTTAGGAATAAAAATGCGAAGAAGAAAAAAATAGCTTATTCCCCCCCTTCTCTTTTTAATTTGTGACAAACAGACATGAATACTGTCACCTTCCAGTAGTTTTATACGGTTTATAAAATAGTATTTGTTTCATGAGAGGGAATAAAAGAAATCCCATTTTACTGGATTGTAGAATTTGATGTAGTGGAAAATTAAAGGTTCCTTTTATTTTCTGTTGCCTAAACTGAAAATAAATGTCAGAAAACTGAATATTTTCAATCTGAGTCATGTTTACATAGCGTTATATTTTTAGAAAAATGCCTTTCAATTGCAAGAATTGAGATAATTAATAAAAAATATACATAAAATGAATGCAATCATAGATAGATAGATAGATAGATAGATAGATAGATAGATAGATAGATAGATAGATAGATAGATAGATAGATAGATGTTATATTAGTCAGAGAAATAGAAATAAGGTGCCAAAAATGCTGATAATTACAGAAAAGGTAAAAAAAAAAAGAGTTTGTATTTGCATAGAGCATTAGAAAAGTAGAAAATGTCATTTAAAACACCCTACATTGCCTTTAAATGGATAAATTGAGGTGATTAATAAAAATAAAGATAATAAATGTAAAACACAAAATGAATGCAATCAGGTAGATAGATATTTTATCCACCCCACACTTATGTTAGTTAGAGAAATAAAAATAAGGTGCCAAAGATGCTGATATTTATAGAAAAGGTGCAAAATTAGTTTTTATTTACAATGAAATAGAATATTAGTCCAAAATAAGTGAAGTTCTGTTTGCTATTGCCTTCATTAATGACTAAAATGCAGCTAAAGATGTGATTTTCAGGCTGCGATGAACAGCATCTGAAGCTCATTCATCCTCCTGTCCTCTCATTTGTTTTGCATGCAGAACCATCTTCACGTCCTTTCAGCTGGAGGAGCTGGAGAAAGCCTTCAATGAAGCTCACTATCCAGATGTTTACGCCAGAGAGATGCTCTCCATGAAGACCGAGCTGCCAGAGGACAGAATACAGGTGAGTGTAGATATAAAGATCATTCCAGGATTGGAGGGACATTTGGGTAAAATTTCAAGTAATCCAAAATACTAAAACATGCAGTTGTGTGTAAATTAATTTATCCTGAGACCAAATCTTTAAAAAAAAACCGAAAAGAATGTTTGAAAATATTTAAAAAATACCAAATAAGTCTGGAGTTCCCCCTAAAATGCCATTTTTCTCTTGTCCCACCCCCCTGATGTCCAAATTGAATCTCAAATTAAACAGTTAAAATGGAAAATCTTTTTTGGTATTATTCATTTCATTGATGTCTCTTGTAATTATGGGAACATTTTTTAATCAACATATTTTAAATAATAATTATTATACATGGAACGTATGTCCCACAACAACCCTGCTGATGACGTTTTTGTAGCTTTGTGTCTCATTTTTGTCATTTTGTGTCTCATTTTTGTCATTTTGTGTAGTTTTTCTCATTTTCTGTCTTGTTTTTGTCGTTTTGTGTCTCGTTTTTGTCGTTTTGTGACTCATTTTTGAAGTTTTGCATCTTGTTTTTGTTGCTTTGCGTCTCTTTTTTGCCGTTTTGTGTCTCGTTTTTTCATTTTGTCTCATTTTTGTCATTTTGTGTCTCATTTTGTCTCTTGTTTGTGTCAATTTATGTCTAGTTTCTGTCGATTCATGTTTTGTTTTTATCAACATCATCAAACAGTTTTCCTAAAGAATAGATAGAGCAAAACTATGTCCTCTCTTCTATTTCTCATATTTTCATAACATTGTCAGCCTTGATTGAATGTCTCACTCTACCTCATATTATCAGGATCAGACTAATTCTTTGGACTGTTTTCCATCAGTCAGTTTGTCCTCTTGGTCAGCAGTAACAGCAGCTAAATATCTAGCTTCTACTGCTGAGAAAAAGATCACATTAGCATGGATTAGCAACCCTGTTACTGTGATTAGAGTAGGGTTAGCAAACAACACAGAAAACATGGAATAAAAATGCTGCCATTGATGTGGAAGCTGAGCCAATCAATACCTATTATTGATGAATATGGAGCAGAAAACTGTAAAAAAGAAGGTTTATTTATCAAAAATTTTGAATCCCAAATGTCCTCCAATTCTGGAATGACCGTATCTTCAATTCTGAATCAAAGAGGTGCATTTATCACCTATCAACCTGCTCAAATGAGGGAGAATATAATGTAGAGATTTCCTGCAGTGTGTGAGCATCAGGTCGAAGGTGAAATGACTTTTTTTTGATGCGCATGAAGACGTCCTCCTCGGTGCTTTTTCACATTAGCAGCCAATTCGCCCTCGGCACTGTAATTAGTTAATAGAGGAGAACTTCCACCGAAAATGAAATGATAACTACATAGAAATTAATTAGCGGAGGTCAGCGGCTGAGCAGAGGGCCGCTCCTGGCTGCTATGAGCATTTTAATTTCCCGTGATATTTGAGCGCCGGTCTCCCATCGACCAGGACTGGAAATTAACTTATTTTTCAATCAGCCTCTGTGGCCCCCTCGGGTCACCACAGACACACACACAGACACACACACGCACACACACACACACACACACACACACACACACACACACACACACACACACACACACACACACACACACACACACACACACACACACACACACACTGCTGCTGCTGTCAAAAAGCATGATTGCTCATCTGGGGCCCATCTTTTTATGAGATGGAGGTTATCGTCAGATCTACCTGAATGGCTTTCCAGGCCCCGGCTTTGATCGTTTTTAATTCCAGGTCTGCAAAACACACACACACATGCGCACACACTACACAATCTCATCCTGCCTCCTCGGCCATTTTAGGATGCTCATTTTTCCCTGTTTTCCTCATCCATATTCACAAGCGTGCAGAGACCATTACAAGGTCTGGGCTTGCTGGAAATCAATTCAGGCACTTGAGGAGCCAGAAGCAGGATAAATGCTGCTCAGACAACTGATGGAAGACAATATATTCTACAGACGAAGCAATGAGGGAAATATTAAGTGTCGACTCCACATGTCACAGACTTATTTTGCACAGTTCTCACATTCTGAGGCGCCGCCAGATGGATGTGAGCAAGCAGACTAATGGAAATAAGCTTTAAAAAAAAAAAAACAACAACTCAGACTTCCACAGAAACAACCAGCAGATGTCATTATTCCTCTGATGTTTATATTCTAGTCCTTGAAATTGAAGAGTTAAAAAGGCTGTGGTGAAATGACAGGGAGGCTTCATAATGGAGAGATCAGGGGTGTCAAATTCTTTCTAGTTCAGGTTCAACATTCAGCCCAATTTGATCTCAAGTGACCATTAAAATCACTGCATAATAACCGATAAATAAGCACAACTTCACCTGAAATTTCTTCAGAAAAATTAATTTAATTTCAACAATAATATGCTTCAGTTTATCATTTAACCCTCTGGTTGTCCTCATTTACGGGCACCAAAAAATATTGTTTCCTTGTCTAAAAAAACCCCAAAAAATTCAGCAAAAAAAAAAATCCCAAATTCCTGAAAATTTGCAAAACCTTCAGGAAGAACTGCTTTGATTCTTGGTGTCATACTTTCAACAACATATTGGAAACATTCCTCAGAGATTTTGCTCCATATTGACATGATAGCATCACACAGTTGCTGCAGATTTGTCAGCTGAACATCCATGATGCCAATCTCCCGTTCCACCACATCCCAAAGGTTCTATTGGATTGAGATCTGGTGACTGTGGAGGTCATTGGAGTACAGTGAACTCATTGTCATGTTCAAGAAACCAGTTTGAGATGATTTGAGCTTTGTGACATGGAGCATTATCCTGCTGGAAGTAGCATCAGAAGATGGTCCACTGTGGTCATAAAGGGATGGACATGGTTAGCAACAATACTCAGGTAGGCTGTGGAGTTTAAACCATGATCAGTTGGTACTAAGGGGCCCAAAGTGTGGCAAGAAAATATCCCCCACACCATTACACCACCAGCAGCCTGAACTGTTGATACAAGGCAGGATGGATCCATGCTTTCATGTTGTTTATACCAAATTCTGACCATCTGAATGTTGCAGCTGAAATGGAGACTCATCAGACCAGGCAATGTTTTGCCAATCTTCTATTATCCAATTTTGGTGAACCTGTACCAGTTGTATCCTCAGTTTCCTGTTCTTAGCTGACAGGAGTGGCACCTGGTGTGGTCTTCTGCTGCTGTAGTCCATCTTCTCCAAGGTTGGACGTGTTGTGCCTTCAGAGATGGTATTCTGCATTCCTTGGCTGTAACCAGTGGTTATTTGAGTTCCTGTTGCCTTTCTATCGTCTCCAACCAGTCTCTCCATTCTCCTCTGACTTCTCACATCAACAAGGCATTTTGTTCCACACATCTCACTAGATATTTTCTCTTTCTGGGATCATTCTCTGTAAACCCTAGAGATGGTTGTGTGTGAAAATCCCAGTAGATCAGCAGTTTGTGAAATACTCAGACCACCACCATGGCACATTCAAAGTCAGTTCAATCTCCTTTCTTCACCATTCTGATGCTTGATTTGAACTTCAGCAAGTTGTCTTGACCACATCTACATGCCTAAAGTTGCAGCCATGCGATTGGCTGATTAGCTATTTGTGCTAACAGGCTATTGAACAGGTGTACCTAATAAAGTGGCCGGTGATGCTTTTGGGAACAGTTTTCTCGTGTCCAACTGAAGCTGAGAAAGCAGTGGTTTTCAGTGAAGTTTTGCTCCCTTTAGACTGTAGCTGGACTCATTGTGTGACCTTCTTGTTTTCAGGTGTGGTTTCAGAACCGCAGAGCCAAGTGGAGGAAGAGGGAGAAGTGTTGGGGTCGCAGCAGCGTGATGGCGGAGTACGGTCTGTACGGAGCGATGGTCCGACACTCCATCCCCCTGCCGGAGTCCATCCTCAAGTCAGCCAAGGACGGCATCACGGACTCCTACGCTCCCTGGCTACTGGGTGAGCAAGAGAAGAAACCGTTATACTGTAGGAGAATTCTGCTTTTTTCACAGAAAATCTGCTGTTAGAAAAGAGCCCTCATCTGTCATTTTAGTCTCCTCTGTGCAACAGAATCAACTCCTTCCTCACATCTCTCCTGACATTTCAACCCAGACGACTTCTGATGAATCGTCCTCTGTCACTGAAAATGGTTAAAACAAACATAAAGTGTCTTAACCCTCGTGTCGTCCTGCGGGTCAAAACTGACCCGTTTTAAAGTTTGAAAATGTGGAAAAAATATTTTCACAGTGAAACTTCTGATGTCCACATTTTCAACATTTTTGGGAAATCTTTGAACATTTTTTGGTGGAAAAAAAAAAGTTGAATATGCTTCTTAAGAGCATTCACATAAAAATCAACCAAAATCCAGCGAATTTAGCTGGATTTTGGTTGATTTTTTTGTGAATGCTCTTCAGGAAAACATCAGAAGTTTTATTGATATATATGTAATCACTTTAAATATTTTTAGGATTTTTTTGGAAGATTTTTACTCATTTTTTGAAAATATTTACAAGAATTTTCTTGCCAAATTTCTGGGATTTTTTTTAAATAAAACTTTTAAGGGAAACTTTTAAGGAATTATTGGAATTTTCTTCCTGAAGGTTTTGCAAATATTCAGAAATTTGGGGAATTTTTTTTGCTGAATCTTTGGATTTTTTTTCAGACAAGGAAACAATATTTTTTGGTGCCTGTAAATGAGGACAACAGGAGGGTTAAAACCCACATCTTAACCCATTCTGTATAAAGGAGCTACTAAAAAACGTTTCTTTTTCTCAAATTTTCCTTATTTGGCTGAAAAATTCTGCACGGGAATAAACTAAAACTGCAGCATCCAAACCACATGTGACTAAAATTTAAAAAATAAGCCTCTTTTTTTTCAACAATAATACAAAAACTGAAGAGTTTTCCAGGTTTGGCTGATTGTATTCTAAGATTAAGCTGGATTCTCAGTGTTAAGCCTGACTCGCATCAGGAGCCGATAAAGGCATCAGCATGTCATTAAAATGTAGCTGTCAATACGGAGATAATCCCACTTCATCAGGACAGATTAGAGCAAATCTCCTCCCGCGCCTCGTGTCAATCGATTCGTTTAAATCAATTAGGTGAGTGTAATTGAATAAGAGCTGCTAGATTCACCCATCTATACCTCTTCATCCTCTTCCACACTCTTTTTCAATGTCAAACACTGGAGTACGTGAGGAAATATCATTTAAATGACTTTTTTAAAGGATAAAATCAATTTAATTCACTAAATTATTATATTATATACATCAGTAGTGTCAAAGTCATTTTAGTTCAGGGAACACATTTGATCTCAAGTGGGCCAAACCAGTCAAATTATAACATAATAACCGATTAATAACTCCAAATTCCCCTTTGTTTTAGTGCAAAAAAGTACATTCTGACAGTGTTCACATTTAATGAATTATCTTCTTACAAAACATAAAGAAAAACTTGAAATTTCTTAAGCCAAATAAGTGAACTTTTAACAACATTATGCCTCAGTTTATCATTTACGCATTACAACATACAGATCACAGAGTGTCTACAGATGCACAAAACATTCATCACAGGTATCTGGAACTGAACAATATAGTGTTTTATTTTATTAACAAAATGACAAAAGTCAGATTAAAAAAAGTCAAAAAACAACAAAAAGACACAAAATGACAAAAATGAGAAACAAACTGACACCCCTGATATACATTATGCAACATTATTAACCCTCGTGTCGTCCTGCGGGTCAAAACTGACCCATTTTAAAGTTTGAAAATGTGAAAAAATATATATATATTTTCACAGTGAAACTTCTGAGGTCCACATTTTCAACATTTTTGGGAAATCTTTGAACATTTTTTGGTGGAAAAAAAGAAATGTTAAAAATGTTTCTTTTAGAACATTTACATAAAAATCAACCAAAATCCAGCGAATTTCGCTGGATTTTGGTTGATTTTTATGTGAATGTTCTGAAAGAAAATATTAGAAGTTTTACTGATATATATGGAATCACTTTAGATATTTTTAGGATTTTTTTGGAAAATTTTTACTCATTTTTTAAAAAAATATTTACAAGAATTTTCTTGCCAAATTCAGATGATTTTTTAAAATAAAACTTTTAAGGGAAACTTTTAAGGAATTATTGGAATTTTCTTCCTGAAGGTTTTGCAAATTTTCTGAAATTTGGGGATTTTTTTGCTGAAATTTTGGATTTTTTTCAGGCAAGGAAACAATATTTTTTGCTGCCTGTAAATGAAGACAACAGGGTTAAATGAAAACTGTTTTTTTTTTTTTTTTCCATGCAGGGATGCACAAGAAGTCTGTTGAAACTACACACCCGTCTCCAGGAAAAGCCAGCAGCCTGACGCCTCCACCTCCACCTCCACCTCCACCTGCAGCACTACAGGAGAAAACGGTGGACAAAGCGATGCAGGAGGAGAAGCAGAAGCAGAGCAAAGACACAAAGTCGCCGATTTCTAAGGAGGAGCTGAGGGAGAACAGTATCGCCGCACTGCGAGCGAAGGCGCAGGAGCACAACGCCAAGATGCTCGGGACAGTTTCCGACAAAACGACGCACAAAGACGAGGCCGAGGATCAGGAGACGGAGCAGGAGACGGCAGAAATGGAGGAGAGTAACTGAAATGAACACAGACTGATGGTGGAAACACCTGCAGGGCGACGTTTTGAGCATTTCTCACAGGCAGGAGTTTTGTCTTATTGGTTGAGTTGAACCTTAATACATGCATCTAAACTGCAATCACACCTCTAAGAAGTCCATCAACTGACCTGATCACATCATTTCTGCCTGTTTGATCTAAGAAATGTACTACCATTCAAAAGTATGGGGTCACTTAGAAATGTCCTTATTATTGAAAGAAAAGCAGTTTTTTTCAGTGAAGATAACATTAAATTAATCAGAAATACAGTCTAGACATTGTTAACCCTTAAATACGCGACTGATTGGACCCTACACTCTTCCATAAGTGGGTTAAAAATGACTCATTTATAAGAATCAGTGTGTTTTTATGCCATTTTTGTCATTTCGGTTAAGAATAATAATTGTTCGTATTATATTTCTGTCCACACAAGAATGACTTCATGTTTGTAATATGCTTGTTTTTCACTTTATAACAGATTTTGAGCATTTTCATAATTGGAAAAAGAAGAATATTACACAGAGCATCAATAGAAGAATGTCAACGTCCATTTTGTTGACATTTTCCACTCTTTCCTTCCAGCTGTTGCTGCTCTCCGTCCCTCCAAGTTTGTGCATCACCTCTTGTATGATATTATTAGTGATAAAAAGCTTGGGGTAGTAATGCAAATATTACAATTTCTTAAGAAGTATTAAAGGTTGCTTAAAAATTTAAAAGGAATGCTATGAAAAAACATGGTTTTTGAAGAATAGCTGGAAAATGAGATGATAAAAACTTTTCATTGCGAAGATATTGCAAGAGAACAACCTCATTTATGCATCTAAGGGTTAATGTGGTAAATGACTATTGTAGCTGGAAACAGCTGATTTTTAATGGAATATCTCCATAGGGGTACAGAGGAACATTTCCAGCAACCATCACTCCTGTGTTCTAATGCTACATTGTGTTAGCTAATGGTGTTGAAAGGCTGATTGATGATTAGAAAACCCTTGTGCAGTTATGTTAGCACATGGATAAAAGTGGGAGTTTTCATGGAAAACATGAAATTGCCTGAGTGACCCCAAACTTTTGAACGGTAGCGTAAAGTCGACCAAAACTTAATCCTGTCTGGGTGGAGGCTCAAGCACAGAAACAGATGTTCTGACATGGAGCTGCATTAGAATATATATAAATATATTTATTTTCTTTAAGATGCAGAGTTAACTGTGACATGGCAGCTTTTATACGCAATAAAAGAAACACCTTTATTACAGATAAATGGAGCCAAGAAGTGGAGAAATGGATTTTTATCTGCTAATAAGGAGTGTTTTTTGACGTCTGATAGATTATAAACCGGAAACTCTCACTGGTACGACTACAAATCCTGTGAAAAAGAAGTTAAAACTGTTTCTTCCGGGTGTACAAACAATTACGCTGTACATATTGAAAATGTCCATTAGTCAGTCCTGTACTATGATGTATAGAAAACACCAATTATGTTTGTCTCTGTATAAATGTAACTGTAGTCTAATTAAAAGTTATACTGATATTTAAAATCCACCTGAATGCTTTACTTGTTGTCGCCTCACTGTGATATTAGATGTAATAAGATAATGTTGAAATGTGAGGAAATGAAGATATTAAAATAGAACTTTTAAATCTGTAGATCTAACATTGAATCAACACCAGATATTCTGAAGGAAAAACTGAACTAAAACTGTAATTTATTTTTACATTTATAATAAATCTAATCACACCTGAACTATAGTCACTGCTTTAAATGCTCAGTAAGTTAATTTGTGCTCCATAAAACCTGCTTTTAGATGAGATTAGGAATGTTTTTAGGTACGATAAGGAAGAAATACACTGCCTGTCCAAAAAAACTTTATTAACTTTATTTCCATTTTTGGCCGTTTTTAGGGCTAAAATATGGAATATTTCTTTTTTTTTTCTTTGAACTTACTTGGCATTATCAGCAGTTTCACAGAAAAAAATCTCTACAATACCAGTAAAGCTGCAATATATATATATATATATATATATATATTTTTTTTTTTACAGTGTACGCCTTAAAACGTCTAATTGGAATCTTTAACTCCTCATTTTAGATGTAAATAAGCAACAGATGACATTTTAAATGATCGATTTCTTGTATTCATGTTTTTGCTTTGTTTCAAGATCAGTTAAACCTAAATCTGACATTAATCCCAAATTATTGTTCAGACCAGGTAAGATTTGTATGTCTTAAAACGTCTGGAGGAGCTTTTTAATTAACCTTACCTGCCTCTTACTGCAGCTCTCCAAGAAAAAAACAAAAGTGTCGGCGCATTTGCTTTGTAACCGCCCTTTAACGCATCAGTCGTCAAGCCCTTCCTCTCCGGGGTTTCCACGTTTTCCTCTTCACTTAAGTCGAGCGGGGGTAATTTCCCAAACAGCTCAACAGTGTGAACTTTTATTGAAATGTTCTGTAAACGTGTTTCAGAGTCTTTCTGACGGGATGTGGCTGCGCTGCGGATGCGCCTCGAGGAGCGTCGCTGCGTCTTTACGCGTCTTGGCGTCTCCTCTCCGGGTTCTGGGGCTCCGGAGATGCAACACCGCGGCGTTCATGCCGGAGTCTGCCGGCTTTGGAGGAGTGTCGGGTCGCTCGGCGCTGCAGGAGTTCTCCGTCTCCCGCAGCGAGAGCTTCTGGGCCGCCGTGGCGCGTCACAGACTGAGCTGGATCCGTCCTTTTACCGCCGTGCAGGACTGTGACCTGAGCCGAGGCAGGATCCGCTGGTTCGAGGGAGGAAAGCTGAACGTGTCTGGTGAGATCATCTGTTGTTTGTTCATAGAAAGCGAAAGCATCACAAACCACTTGCTGTCATCACATCCAAATAGTGCCACTCATGGTGCGTTCATGGCACTGTTTGGGTAGATAGTGGCGTTTCTAGACAAGCTGGGGCCAGAGTTTAATCACAACAATGACATTTAAAAACGTATATTTTACTCTGTAAGTGAAAAATCTTACTACACAAAAAATCCCAACTTAGTTTTAGATAATTTCTGAAATATTTTTATGGTCTAGATTTTAGTGGTAAAGTGGTCTAACCCACAACCCAAATATAGCGTTACAGTGGTGCCTCCAATGTTAGACCATTCTACAAAACACACAACTTTGAACCCATTTTTCTCCTAAACTACAGACAGTGGGTTAGACCTCTCTGCTTCCAAACCCTTATTGTCCAAGATGCTTCAAAAAATGATCCAAAATGATTCAAAATGTGTCCAAAATGACTTGAAAATGATCCAGAATTGCAGGAGATTTTCCAGAAATTATCTAAAATGACAAACATTTGGTCACAATGACATGAAAATAGTCTAAAATGACTGAAAAATGATCCAAAATCAGTCAGAATTTCTTTCAAATGATTAAAAATGATCCAGAATAACACTAACATTTATTTATTTTGATTTATTTATTTATTTTATTTTATTTTTTTAACAAAAAGTGCATCAGCTGAAACAATGAGGTCATCAGGGCCGGTGTTGAAATGTGAAACATCAGTGGTTTGGTTTCCTGCCATTCAGAATCCACTATCACTACAGCAACAGGATACAGCTAGAAGATCCCTGGTTCGTGTCCCGGCCTTCCTGGGATCTTCCTGCATGGAGTTTCCATGTTCTCCCTGTGCATGTGTGGGTTTTCTCCGGGTTCTGCAGTTTCCTCCCACAGTCCATAAACATGCTGAAGTTAATTGGTAACTTTAAATTGTCCGTAGGTGTGAATATGAGTGTGATTGTTTGTCTCTATATGTAGTCCTGTGATTGACTGGTGACCTGTCCATGTGTCCCCTGCCTTCACCCTGGGTCAGCTGGGATAGACTCCAGAAGTGAATCATTTCTCTGTGTTTCTTTATCTACTCGTGCAGTGAACTGCCTGGACCGACACGTGCACACCTGTCCCGACAGAGTGGCTCTGATCTGGGAGCGAGATGAGAAGGGCTCAGAGGTCAGGTACACCTACAGGTGAGGTGGCTCGGGGCGGTGTTTTTGTGCAGATATTGAAGCTCCGTAGCTCATTGGTGTTTCTGCAGGGAGCTGCTGGAGATGACGTGTCGTGTGGGCAACCTGCTGCGACGCCACGGAGTGAAGAGGGGGGATTGCGTCACCATCTACATGCCCACCTGCCCTCTGGCCGTGGCCTCCATGTTGGCCTGCGCTCGCATCGGCGCCGCCCACAATGTGGTGTTTGCAGGCTTCAGCGCAGAAGCTCTCGCAGAGAGGATCAGAGACGGTGAGATATTTCCATTATAGAGCTGCACCACTGTTGATATTTTATGTCAACAATGGATTACATAAGGGCCACACAGCTGTTCTGTGGTCTGCACTGTCATCTTGCAGCTACACAACAGGCCAAAAGTTTGGAAACACCTTCAAGTTTTTATTCAGAATGTCTTTCATAAAAAGGTAAAAATAATTTAAAAAAACAAAACAAAACAGTATGAGTTCTATGGACTTTGGGATATAATTACTGCATGATCAGACTTTGCTTTCATTGACATGCACCATTTTCCTCCATTTACCTTTAGATATACTCTACCATTCAAACAATTTCATGTTTTCCGTGAAAACTCCCACTTTTCTCCATGTGCTAACATAACTGCACAAGGGTTTTCTAATCATCAATCAGCCTTTCAACACCATTAGCTAACACAATGTAGCATTAGAACACAGGAGTGATGGTTGCTGGAAATGTTCCTCTGTACCCCTATGGAGATATTCCATTAAAAATCAGCTGTTTCCAGCTAGAATAGTCGTTTACCACATTAACAATGTCTAGACTGGATTTCTGGTTCATTTAATGTCATCTTCATTGAAAAAATCTTTCAAAAATAAAGACATTTCTAAGTGAACCCCAAACTTTTGAATGGTAGTGATGCTACCAGACAACTGCTGAATAAATGTTGACAAAAGAAAAGACAGATTTAATTTTAGAGTTTTGAGAATTTGTAAGAGCCGCAACTTCAGTGCAAAAGTAAAAAAAACAAATCACAGTTTGCATTATTCACTTTAGCTCTTTGGCTTTTGAGAGGTTACATACAAAAATCCCAATAAATCTCAACTGTGTCTCTATAACTACCATAGAAACGTCTAGAAAGAAACAGCTGAGTGAAGAAACAAAAGGACAGATATAAATACCTGTAATTACAGAAAATCTATTCTGATGAGTGACTCTTTATGTTATAATCATATTTATTTTGCTGCAAAGTACACCAATGAACCTATCTTTTTTTTTTACTGCAAATCTTTTTTTTTACTACATATTTGATCTTGCATCCAAATTTTTGGCCTGTAATGTAGAAGGTCCCCGGTTCGCGTCCTGGCCTGGGATCTTTCTGTGTGGAGTTTGCATGTTTTTCCAGTGCATGCGTGGGATTTTTAAAAAAAGATATTGATACTGAAATGTGGAAAAAGCTTTCCTTGAATTGCCATGATGAAAAGAAAGTTCCTGAGATGCTCTTCGAGACATGAAGCCAGCTTTAAGATGTTGTTGGATTAAAGGACAAGGGTCTGAAATGGGCTAACCTTGCAGTGTTTAGGTGAACAGAAGCATGATTAGAAAATGAATGAGGCTGCTGGTTGTGTAAATAGTGAGCTGTTTTATGTTATGACAGTGTGGGTGGGTTTAACTTCTTCTGCTTGTGGCCAAACAATGAATTAAAGCCTCTGGAAACAACACTGATAAGATCCTGAATTCCAGGAAAGATGCAGGCTGGGGAACCAATGAATGCTACCTTTCATATTAAAAAATAGTTTTATTAGTTGCTAATGTACAAATATTGATCAGAGCAAATGTTTGTGAAACTCTGTTGTCTTTAGTGGGGGTTTTTTGTGACGTATTTCGAATGTTTTCCCAACATGGTAGCTGTTGTCCATCACAGTTACCCAGCGTTTATGAAGTCAGATTGACATAAAGTGATATAAAGTTGAATTAAAAGGCAAAAAAACTGTAGTGACAGTTGAATGTTTAAATTAGTTTGTTTGCTTCACATTTGCAGCTCAGTCCAGCACCGTCATCACCGTGAACCAGGGCGTCAGAGGGGGTAAGATCTTAGAGCTGAAGAAGACGGTGGACACGGCGGTCCAGAGCTGTCCAACAGTACAGCAGGTGTTTGTTGCCATGAGAACAGACAGTCCGGTTGCTATGACAGCCAGAGACATCGCCATGGAGGAGGTGAGGCAGCAGAGAGCCAATCAGAACCTGAATAAAACTCAAACACAAGCATCTTTTTCTCAACAAATTACCCCAAATTGTGTCTTTTTATGATTCGATCAGCTTCTCAGATAATCAAACTAACCTCTGAAGGCTCATTCTTAACTCTGGAAACATCAGCTGACTGAACAATCTGATGTATTACTAACATCGCTATGAGCTTAGTCCATTATGACGTCTCTGGTGTTAGTGATTGTGTCACGCAACAATGGAGATTTGAACATGACGCAACGTGTTGAGTAAGATCAGAACAGGTACTTCTCTGTAGTTAGATTGTTCTGTCAGTTGACAGTTTTAGCCCTGAAGTTAATGCTTTTGTGTTTTCAAAAATGTTAGTTTCTCTTGTTACGTCTTTGTTATGTCTTTCATACTTATACCGACCAGCCACAACATTAAAACCACTGACAGGTGAAGTGAATAACATTGATCATATTGGTACTATGTGGTGTTCTGCTGGAAAACCTTGGATTTTGGAGTCCATGTTGATGAGACTTAGACACCAAAATAAACATTGTCCCAGAACAAACACACTCCTTCATACAAATGGAAATCCTAAATGTCACTGCAGGAAAATGCACCCCACCACATCACAAAACCATCAAACAATCAGGAACATATTGAGGAACATAACAGTCACCCAAGATGTTGATTTGACCTCCAAACTTCCTAGACCCCATTCTGATCAATCATCAACAGGATGCAGTGGAACAAGTTTGATTCCCAGAGTCCCCACTGCACAACCCAGAGAACCCAAAGGATCCACTGCCAACGTCCTGGTTCCAGACCCCATAGGACACCCTGAGAGGTCCTCTGGTCCAGACCCAATGGTTCAGAGCATTTTTGACCACATAAGAGGAACCAACACAATATTAGGTGGTCATAATGTGAAGCCTGATCGGTGTATATTACATGTATTGTCCATCTACATCATGCTAGTCCACTGTGTTGTGCAGGAGATGCTGAAGGAGGATGTGGTTTGTGAACCAGCTGCCATGAACAGTGAAGACACCTTGTTCCTGCTTTACACATCGGGCAGCACGGGGAAGCCTAAAGGCCTCGTCCACACTCAGGCCGGATACCTGCTGTACGCTGCGCTCACACACAGGGTAAACATGACGCTCTCATTTTCATATCGCACAATTTATAGTTGCCCAGTGAGGCCTTGAACGACCAAAATGTGATCTGTAATCCAGATTCAGACCAGCTGTAGGGAAAATCTGAGTCCGGTCACAGCAGATTACATAAGAAGTCTCAGAGAAATGATGCATGTTGTATTTACTGCAATGCACTGAGTTCTAGATGTATTTTTCACTGAGCCCATATTGTGCTTTTTGGGTTGTCCCTTTCCTTTAGTGTGTTATATAGCTGCTTTTTTGTGCATGTAAAAGTTCTGTAGTAGTAAAAAATACAAGCCTGCCAGTCGTTGTCATCATTTTCAAAATCTTCTTGACCAAGTAACTGTTTAAAAGAAATTCAAACAAACCTAAGTGTTTTTTTCCAATGTACTGTACAAGACTATAAAAGTTACAACGCCCAAAGTCCACGCTGATTGGAATTGATATCTCCTACTAAAAACACTGCTCCAAACCTGCCTGAAATGCCTTGTTTTTGATCCAGGATTTTCTTCAGTTACGTACACTACTGTTCAAAAAATTGGGGGTCACTTAGAAATGTCCTTATTGTTGAAAGAAAAGCCTTTTTTTCAATGAAGATAACATTAAATGAACCAGAAATCCAGTGTAGACATTGTTAATGTGGTAAATGACTATTCTAGCTGGAAACGGCTGATTTTTAATGGAATATCTCCATAGGGGTACAGAGGAACATTTCCAGCAACCATCACTCCTGTGTTCTAATGCTACATTGTGTTAGCTAATGGTGTTGAAAGGCTCATTGATGATTAGAAAACCCTTGTGCAATTATGAATAAACATGAATAACAGTGTGTGTGTTTTCACGGAAAACATGAAATTGTCTGGGTGACCCCAGACTTTTGAACGGTAGTGTGTCTACATCACAGTGTAGCACATTTGCGCAACTAGCTAGAAGGCTAATTTGGCCCAAAGATGAGCAGCTCCCTCACAGTCCACCATTTGTTTTATAGCTACAGTTGCTTTTGCAAAAGCTACATCTCTGACTTTTTCAATGTGCAAGGTAACCCTTAACCTTAAGAAGAGTTACCTTATTACTCCGCCAAGGAATGCGGCGGAGTTCTGTGACGATCAGCGTATGTTTGTCCGTCTGTCTGTCTGTTAGCAACATTACTCAAAAATGGACTAACAGATTTCAATGAAATTTTCAGGGAAGGTCAGAAATGACACAAGGACCAAGTGATTAGATTTTGGCAGCAATGTACAGTATGAGTAATAATTAATGAACATTAAAGCATGTAAACCTATTCTATTCGACCTCAAAAATAAAGTGATCAACTGAAATTTACATAATATAGGCTCTTTAAAACAAAATAGCATTAATCGATTTCTGAAACATAACTTGAATCACCATTCATCTCATCCATGTTCACTTTCATCCCTAGTATGTCTTCAACTACCATGATGGAGATGTGTTCGGTTGTGTGGCTGACATCGGCTGGATAACGGGACACAGTTACGGCGTTTACGGACCTTTGGCGAACGGGGGAACCACTGTCCTGTTTGAGAGCACTCCTATTTACCCCGACCCAGGTACTGTGTGAACACCAGCAGTGTGATAGGATTTTAATAACGATAAACTGATGTTTCATGTCACCTCATATCTGAATAGGCAGTTACAAAATAGCCAAGGCAAAGGTGGGATTTATTTCTGATCGTGAAGATGAAAATTTTGACTTAAACTGACTTCATAATAACTTTATTTATTTATATAGCACCCTAAAGAACAGTGTTCACAAAGTGCTTTGACAGTTAAAACATGCAACACAACAATCAAACAAGATATAGGAGACAAGTCAGAGCAGTCAGTTAGAATAACCAGTAAAAATGATAATAAATTAATTGAATAATTAGCTAGATTAACAATCACAACCAACAAAGGAACTAGGCAGTTTAAAGATTAAAGAATATGATTGAGGGTTAAGGTTAGAAATTAAAAATCCAAAAAGTTAGAGAATTAAAGAATTAGAGATGATATTAAACCAATGAACCAGGCAGCTAAAAGTAAAATCAAACAAGGAAGAACATCTAAAATAAACAGGACACGATACAAAATAGAACACTAAAACTAAATAAAGCTAAAAGTGAACTTCACATAAAAGCAAGTCTGTAAAAGTGGGTTTTCAGAAGTGATTTAAAAGAAGTTAAAGCACCATTTGAATTAAACAGATTGCAAGTTTAAGGCAAAAAGTAATTTCGAGAAAAAAAGAGACTATTATTACCTTGCCAAAGAACATGTCGGAGTTATGTGACGATCGGCGTAGGTTTGTCTGTTCGTCTGTCTGTTAGCAACATTACTCAACAACAGACAAACTGATTTGGATGAAATTTTTCAAGGAAGGTCAGAAATGACACAAGGACCGATTGATTAGATTTTGGCAGTGATGCAGCTTATAGTCTGGATCCACGGATTTGTTAAAGATTTCTGCATCATTGCCAGATAGCGGCACGGCATCACTGTAACCATGACTACAAGTGAACACTACGTCAGCTGCCTGCTAAAGATCACATAATTGCGATCCTACTACAAATCCACTGCTGTGGACTTATCGGGACTTTTTGGAAATGATACAAGGAACAGTTGATTGAATTGTGGGGGTGTTTCTGAGTCTCATCATTTCCTGCCACCCGCTACATATTTAGGTCACGCAATTCGGTATCCGTACATAACGTACACATGTATAACACACGCTTGTGCTCAGCACAAGGTCATTTTGTTTGTGGGTACATCTATATTAAATGACCACATTTTATGTTGCTATGATTTCTGATCATCAGTTACTCATAAACAGACAAATGCTGCATTTCTTTAAAAAAAAAAATGCTGCATTTCTGACAGTGCCATATGAGGGAATGAACAGCCTTGGAGGAGTACTGCACTCTCAGAGCTTTTCTAGTTGTATTTGTTTCCAGTGTGCATTGAACCGGGTGATGATTTCATAACAAAGAAAACTAATCTTGCATTGTAAACCCTCCAGATAGTCATCTATTCAGCTAAGAGCATTTTTTAATTCCTCTAGTGGTATTATTGTAGTTGCACTCTTAAGAGTTTTAATGAAACTTTCACGTTCCATTTAAAGCATGTTGGCACACAAAACACCTTCTTGGTATTCGTGTCTTTTTCAACGAGCTCCGCATGCTTTTGTCTCTGTCTATGAATAACTGCTTACAGTTGAACTTGGTCATACTTTCCACACTAAAATTAGCAGCTTCTGTAAACACAGAAGCCACGACAACACTCATCATACTGTCAGTGTCTGCAGCTCAACCTTGTTATTGAAGTCTTTAGTTGTCAGGCCTCATCTCTAATATCTGATTCAGATTCAAGATCTTCAGTAATCTCTCAGCACACATTCAGACAGTTTGAACCGCTGCAGTTTAAACATATTTCCTTGTTCACAGGGAGATATTGGGACATGGTGGAGAGGCTTCAGATCAACCAGTTTTACGGGGCCCCTACAGCCATCCGCCTGCTGCTCAAGTTTGGAGATGAGTGGGTGAACAAATACGACCGCTCCTCCCTCAAAACTCTGGGCTCTGGTATGTGAAACATGATGCTCAGAGATGGTCTGAGTTTGGGGCCACCTCGTTCACATGTGTGTAGTGTTGGTCCGCTCTGCTTTTTAAGTCACGTGTTGCAGAAACAGTCTTCCAAGAAACACTGAGCTTTAAGCCAAACAGAGGATGGGCGGGCAAACGTGGAAAATACAGTCCACCACCTCCCGGTCTGGCCAGTGGAGAGGATATTCAGTGATCACTTTTACACGTTTTAGAACTCAACAGCAATACAATCCAACTGGAAAGAGGTAGCAACAGAAATGGGTTTGAGACTGATTATCGTTTTGGTACTTATACCAAACAATTATCTGTCATGGTCATCGTAGAAGCTTCAGTAGAAATCGGGTGTTGGTTTCTCCTAATATTTATGAACACCGAACAGTTTCAGCGTAAGTGTCTTCTGAAAGCAGTAACTAAGAAATGGATAGACATGGCACCAACAACCAAAGGCGAGTGGATAGCAATCATAAAGGAAATGTATAATATGGACAAACTGACCTTTTCTTATTTAGATGATACTGATAAATGTTTTAAGTACTGGTCAAAATGGTTAGAACATATTAATATGGACATTACATATCCATATTTTTTTCCTATTGTAGGACAGGGTTAGAAGCAGAGTGGTCTAACCCAAAAAAATCCCAACTGAGATTTATATAATTTCTGTAATATTTTATGGTCTAGATTTTAGTTTCAAAGTGGTCTAACCCACAACCCAAATATGGCATTACAGTGGTGCTTCCGATGTTAGACCATTCTTGAAAACACAAAACTTTGAGCCCATTTTTCTCATAAGCTATAGAAAATGGGTTAGACCACACAATGTAGTCATGGATGTAACAACAACAGTAACAACAACTTGAAAGATACTGCCTCTACTGTAGTGAACAATGACTTCCCTTCTCTAGAACGGCTTTCCAGTACAGTTTCCATCCACCACACTTTGTGCACAAATACAGCTTTTAAAGTCGATAGACTGAAAGGGACATTTGTCTCCATTACATCTCTCTCACGTTAATTTGCTCCTTAAATAAGTTATATTGCATATTTGGGTTAAAATTAATACAAATTACCAAATTAATTACGATCATAATTTGTTATTTTATCAGAGACCTACATGGTCATTTCTGGTACTGATTATTAGTAATGAAGGAGATTGGTAACCAATATTTGGATCTGGTATACATTTATTGTATTTCTAATAATTAGATTAAGTTTTGTAATTTGTAATACCATTGGGTCTTAACTTCATGATTACATTAAGTAGGTTATTCTCCATAATTAATAACAATGTTGGGTACCATGGTAGGTAAAGTGGCATTTCCTGTAACTTTTGTTTGGTTTAATCCCTAATATGTAAATTACTCTGGTATAATTACACCATAAATGGCACTTTAATTTACAACATTTACACTTGTTGGGTTACTTTTGTCACACCAATCGTAATCCTTTTTACTAGAGGGTACTTTGATGCAATGGCTGTTGTCTTGAACATGCTTTACAACAGAAAAATACATAAATCTTTGTATCAAAATTTAGAGTAACTCAAACTCTAAAACTTTTTTATTAAAGTTTTTTTGTGTGCTTAATTAAAAGAGAACTTCCCACCATTTATGCTGTAATGTTGATAACAGTAATGGACCTGGCCGATAATCAGTTGAGATTAATGTGTTGGCATAAATATTCTAAATCGGCGTTAACCAGCTGCCAGTTTGCACACAGGACACAGTACAAAGTCACATGAAAGACTAACCTCTAATGAGTGAAGTGTTTGTGTCCTGGAGTGGAGAGCTATGAGATGAATTCCTTTACTGTGAGGACACACGTGTCCCATATTTACTCAAAGTCAAGCAGCATGTCTGAGCCGTCGGTGTCCAAAGCAATGTCCAGCATACAAACCTAGAAAAACACACACACCTGTTTTCCTGGAAATGTTCCTCTGTACCCCTATGGAGATATTCCATTAAAAATCAGCTGTTTCCAGCTAGAATAGTCATTTACCACATTAACAATGTCTAGACTGGATTTATGATTCGTTTAATGTTATCTTCATTGAAAAAAAAAACTGCTTTTCTGTCAAAAATAAGGACATTTCTAATTGACCCTAAATTTTTGAATGGTAGTGTATATATAAAGATACACACTGGACTAAGACAAATGTACGAAACATAACAACAATATGTGATTAAAGTTGTCTATGTCTGTCTGCAGTCGGGGAGCCGATCAACACTGAAGCCTGGGAGTGGTACTACAGAGTGGTCGGGGAGGAACGCTGTCCTGTGGTGGACACCTGGTGGCAAACTGGTAACTCTCCCAAGTGTGGTGTTTATTAGCTATTTGAATCACTATTTTAAACCAACATCAGAATGTCAGTTCAGTTATGCCAACGGATGGGATTTATGGTCCGTATTGAAAGTATTCATCCCCCTTTAATTTGTGTTTCAACATTGAATATTGGTTAATTTATTTAGGGTTTTTTGACCAGAAATGACAAAAACAGCTTTTTCATTTTAAAATGAAGACAGATTTCTACAAGGTAATACCAAGTAGTTAAAAACATAAAATTTCATACAACTGATTGGGTAAGTATTTACCTCCTTTAAAGGAACTCATATTATTCAACACAGGTGAATATACAGTTAGTACTAGTAGTCACACAGTTAGTTAAATAGAGATAATCTGAATGCAGAGAACGTGTCTGAAGTGACTGTGAAAGAGAGAGACTAGTGGGAAAAGCCACCAAGGTGTTGCAATCATATAATCACTAAGACGCACTCACTGCGCTCAGATGATCTCCATGTGACTTCTAGCACCTGTGTTGACTTAGTTGAGTCACTTTGAAGGGTGTGCGATCATTAACCACTCATCATTAATAATTAATTCAAATGACCTTGGAGAAACTTCTTTTCACTTTGGCATGAAAGAGTCTCTTTTTTTAAAAGAAATTCTGCTCCAAAATGCCAGATGATTTGACTGTGATTCAGTGTTGAAAAACAACTAAATGATAAATGATGGCTGAATACTGTTTACAGGCAATCTCCTTCATAAAAACTAAACTTTTTCATCCACCGTGATGGGAAAGAACTGGTTTAGATGAGTCATTTTATTGGGCTCACGTTGTTTTTTTTCTCATGCTCTGAGCCATAAAGCCTGGTTTCAGTCGCTGGTTTGCACATTTACACTCCTTCCACAAAAGGGAAGTTAAGTTCATGAACTCTTCTCCAAACAGTCACGTCTGCAGGCACTGAAACATCTTAAAGGGGAGAGCAGTCGGCTCCACGCCCCCAACTATAGCAGCGTTATGTAACTTTTGTAACCGTACTTACGTGCACGGGTGCATGCATGCAAAAAAAGCGAGCGCGATTTTCAGTTCCCTCTGGACTCCAGAATGGGACCGGAAGTTTTCTTCTCAGAGTCAAACATCAGTTCAAAAACAGCACAAGAAACCAGATGAATGAACTAAATCTCAACCTTTTTATTCTGAAGATTGAATAAAGTAAACCGCCGTCATTAACACAGTGTAGAAAGACAGCAGATGCACACTTCCTTTTTTTTATTACACTCGTATGCAGCATTTGGAGATGTTTCAGATCACTCTTGCACCTAATTCGTCCTGTAGCTTTGAGAAAACACGTATAAATTACATATCCAAACGTGAAGCTCAGGCAGGAATAGTGTGCTGTGTCTTTTGCTAGCGATTCATTGTACGTTTTGTACGAAATTCGCAAAAATAATGCATCAAAGATCCCCACTTAAATAATCGGGAAGTCTGCTGGACAACTGCCAAAGCCCGGCCATCTTTTAAACTGTGTAGCTCTGAAATATTTTACAGTAAAAGCTTCATTCAAAGTTTAAATACGCTTAAAATATTGTTCTTCTAAATCTGTGTTTTGAGATCTTTTACAGTTTTCATGCAGCTTAAGTTTTATGATTTTTTTGAAAATCCTGAGTTTTTGCTCTTCTATATTTTGACCAGATAATTTTGCTGAAAAACTGCAGTTAACCTCATCTCCTTCTTGCAATTTATCCTCTGCAGGAACAATTTATACATAAAAAAGTAGGCATTTTTGTCCTTTTCCACCCAGTCTGACTCTCAACATATAGGACCCTAGATCAGGGGTGTCAAACTCATCTTAGTTCAGGAGCCACATTCAGCTCAATTTGATCTAATGATATAATGTTTTACTTTTAAAAAGACAACAAAACAAGACAAAATATTACAAAAATCAGACTTAAAATGACAAAAGTGAGAAAAAAATGAGACAAACGAAACAAAACAAAAAAGAGACAAAGAAGTAGACAAAGTTACGAAGCGACAAAAAAAAGGACAAATGAGACAAAAATGACAAAAGCGCGAAACAAAACGACAAAAACAATACAGAAAGCAGTGAATAAATCAAAACACAAAATGACAAAAATAAGACAAAAAACACAAGTGAGACAAACAGGAAACAAAACAACAAAAACGTGAGACAACAATTGTCAGGCAAAAAAAGGCAAAAAAACAACAAAAACAAGAGAAAATATTACAAAAACGAGACACAAAATAATGGAAGAACAATGAGCAATCTAGTATTTTACTTTATGATCAAAACAACTTGTCAAGTTCTTGAAATTATTTCAATTTATAGTTTTACAAATATACAATTTACAGTTAATGTCTTCTCTGTAATTTTTACACTTTACAAAGTCATCCCTCTGGCCAGATTGGAAATTTTTTGTCTGATGCAACCTATAGTTTTTGAGCTGCGACTGTTTGTTCGAGGGTCTAATCCTTAGTTTGCTCTGCTCACTGAAAGTAACCGGTGACTCACAGCTGATTGGCTGACTGATGCACTTTCAAAATAGAAGCTCAAAGATGCTGGCTTTTAAAAATAAAATGTCTTTATTAGTGGTGGGATACGATTAAAAAAAAATGAATCTAATTAATTAGAGGCTTTGTGATTAGCTATTCGTGATCAATCGCACTTTTGCCAAAAAGCAATATTTGACACAATAAGCAAAGTGTTTCAATTCAGATAAATTTTGGTTGACGACAGATTCATGAATAGACATATACGTGAACTTAAACAACAAAAATGTTCACGTTTCATTTATATTTATCTGCATTTTTCATCTGTCTACTACATTCACAGATTACTGCAAACTCAAAGTCCAATTATAGCGATTATATTCAACATTTTAAGACTTTTTGTGAATTCAAGCTCTTTCAATGTCTTCTAAAGTGGTCTATTATGGGATGGCTACATCGTTTGCCTGTACCAGGACTGTCGTAGCTAACGTTAGCTCTGGTGCTAACAGCAACATGTTTCACACTGAGGTGATACCGTCGGCTTTAAGTGCTGCGGTGATCAGAAAACTCTTCGTTGCACAATTTACACACAATCACGCTTTTATCCAAGCTGCCAACGGGAAGATTTTGAAAAGAAAAGTTTCCACTCAACAAACTTCATGTGGTCTCATCCTCCATCACTGTTCACCAAACTTTCTTGTGGCTGACATCACTCAGTGCGTCCTGTGTATCTTCTTCACTCCTGGAAAACAGGCTTTAGGTTCATTAGCGCCACCTACCGGGCTGGAGTGTTCATCAGTTACTGGTGTGGCAGAAATTAGGGAGCTGAGAAAGATGCGATTAAATGCGTTATTCTTTTTAACACGTTCTTTTTTCTGTAATTAATAAATCGAAATTAGCCCGTTAAAGTCCAGCCCCTTTCTAGTTATGGTAATTGTACTGGGTGTAGCAGAAAAAATGTCCTTGACTCTTTGATAACCTCCTGCAGTGACTCCAAAAATAACCACAAATGTAGCTTATGACGGGACATAATGACAACATGTTGGAAATCAGCAGAGTTTGCTAATAACGTCAATTTTGCGAATGAAAACAGGATCGGATTGACACTATGTGTTTCATCCTCAGTCCCTCCAAATTAGATTGAGTAATGAGCGAACGGAGCAGAGCCGTGGTAATTACCATACACATGGCAAAAGTCTATAATTAATTCATGATAATTAAACATCCCAGCAGCATGAGCCTGAGAATTACAGACACAGATATGACCCAAATACCCTACTTCAGTAAAAAGGATTATGTTGTTATGTTATTTTCCTGGACCAGTGTTTGCAATTAGGACTAAGTGGCATTATTCATAAATACCATTTGGTTGATCTGGAAGCAAGTAGCCTGTTTAGAGAGAGAGAAAAAAGATTTTGATCTGCTGTTGGCATCCGGCCTCCGTGTTGGGTCATCCAACGGTGGTGGAAGGATGCAGGAGGATAAAAGCAGCTTTAATCAGCACAAATGATGGAAAATAAATAGTTTAGTATAGCTATTATGTACATATTGAGTTAGTTAGCCAGTTAATTTTGAGGTTTTGTTCTACTTTCCTTCCACATCATGTATTCTTTCAGACTAATCAAATGAAAACATCCAAAATTAGATATTTATTTTATGTGTATATGCAATTGAATACATATTTATTGAGATAATTCCTCAATTCCATGTTTAAACATTACATTTTTTAAAAAAAAAATTTCTTAATCTAAGTAATCAACTAGAGAGATTCACGCTGATATGTATTAGTTTACATTTTCCCTTTAATTGTGATTTCAAAATGGAACGTAAAATAATTTTTACAATACATATCTTTAAATGCTGTTTTCTCAGCAACTTTATGCTTTTATTCCCATCTATATTCAGAAGGCATATGCAGAGGAGTTTGTTCATTTATCATTTGTAGCCTGAGTTTTAAAGAACTTTCAATTTCTAAATACTTTTTTACTTTTCTGGCTGTTGAAGCTATTTTCTGATCGATGGAGTGACAAAAAGAAATATCCAGAATCCTGTCTGTGAAAAACTTTCACTTTAAAATGTCAACAAGAAGAATTTTCAATCTGGCTTTATTAAATTTTTAGATTTCTGTACTGGGAATGTGGGCGAATTAGCACATTTTTAGCTAGAAAGTACCACAGTTGCATATTTACGTGTAAATTTGTAATGCAAAAAATGTAAGTAATCAGCTGTTGAAGTTTAATTGTGATATCTATTAGAGAAAATTCTCACCCTATTCTACAGTTGACATGTCAGGACTGAAGCATAGCAAGCAGCTACTTAGCTTAGCTTAGCATGATGACTGCAAACCTCAAAGTTATAACACCTCATCGAGATGGGCTTCCTGTTTCAAAAAGCTAACTGCCCTGTTTCATATTAAATGGACAGATGCGCAAGACCAGTATCGCCGCGCAAGAGAGCTAATAAGCCTGTTTATTAATTTTGAATGATTTGTGGGAGGGACTTTGGTCTGCAGGTCTCACAGCTACAGTTGATGGGAACAGGATGCTGGTGGCTAATGCTATTGTGGGATCATCTGTTGTGTCCTACTTTATAACGGGTCCCCTCTGCTGTTTCCACCACTGCTGCCACCAACGCCAGCGGCAGGATTACCAGAACCACGCAGACCTAATTGCATTTAATTTACTTAGTATGGCTGTAATTCCACAATCTGATCTGCAGCAATGAGATGGTGTTCTGCTGGGTTCAAAAAGTGCTGTCGTTCACTTTCTTCATTCTGTTCTGCTTCATTTCACATTTGGTTCCTGCCAAATGAAAAAAAAAGTATGTCTTCTGGAATAATCCTTATGGATATCGTAAAAGAGCAGAAAGGATGATACAATCCAGCAACATATTAAATATTCATACATTCTTTCCTATGAAAGAATGTTTTAAACGGGATTTAAAAGACACCGAGGATGTCTGATCTCAGGGGAGTCGAATGGCAACGACCCATCACCTTTGGACACCAGACGTTACTTGGGAATAACCATCCGAGGCCCATCCTCTGCTATGAGAACATAGGTCAATAAATTCTTGATATAACTTGGATGAAGGCCAGGCAGCACTGCCTAGCACGCCATTAATTAATATGCTCATATCTATTAGCGTCAGTTTAAATTCAGACAGCGGCACCAGTTGGGTTGGTGAAGGGAGCTCTGACATTACAGGAAGAAATAAATGCATCTATGACCTTATGTTAATCAGCAGGGAACAAAAATGACTTGGATCTTAGACTTTCTTGAGGTGAAAGAAGCAGGACTGGAAAACATTCTTCACAGAGATCTGCATCAGAAATGATTTCTTTGCAGTTTTCTTGTATTTTTAGTCAGGAAATGAAGCTTCCTGTGCAACATGCTACATGAGTGTGATTGATCAAAGAACATGACATTTAATATCACTGAGGCAGGCAGAAGATTATCTACTTCTGCTGGTTTGGGGAAAACGGTGGCTTGCTACCTCCAGGTTGGAAGGGAGTTGTTTTTGCCAAGCAAAGGAGTTTAAGTATCTCGGGATCTTGTTCACGAATGATGGGATAACGGACTAAGAGATGGACAGGCGGGGACCATCGTGGTGAAGATTTACCAGTCAGTCTACATTCTAACCCTCACCTATGGTCATGAGCTCTGTTTAGTGATGGAAAGAATGAGGTTGTGGATACAAGTGGCCGAGACGAGCTTCCTCCATAGAGTGGCTGGGCTCAGCCTTAGAGTTAGGATGAGAAACTTGGACATCCGGAGGGAGCTCAGAGTAGAAAGGAGCCAGTTGAGGTGGCTTGGACATCTGATTCAGATGTCTGAGGATGCTTCCTTTGCATGGGAAGAGACCCAGAACCCAGTTTTCCAGCTAGAATAATCATTTACCACATTACCAATGTCTAGACTGTATTTCTGATTCATTTAATGTTATCTTCATTGAAAAAAAAAAACAAAACTGCTTTTCTTTCAAAAATAAGGACATTTCTAAGTGACCCCAAACTTTTGAATGGTAGTGTAAATGAAGGAATATGGTGCATAGCGATGAAAGCAAAGTGTGATCATAGGATAAATACATCCCGAAAACCCTTAGAATTTAAGAAAGGCTTTGTGAGCATAAAGTTTAAGTTGCTTCCAAATGTTTGACCTGTAGTGTACTTGTGTCACATTTATAAAGATGCCGACGCCTAAGATGAATCAAAAGTGTAGGACATTTACTCAAACATTGTTGATTTTAGTCTTTATAGAAGATGTTTACAATGCAAAAACTATACAATAACGTCCTTTATCCTGTAACGAGTGTGCTCTCGTCTTGTTTTGCAGAGACGGGTGGTATCTGCATCGCTCCGAGGCCGTCCGACCCAGACGCAGAGATTGTCCCAGGGATGGCCATGAGACCCTTCTTTGGCATTAAGCCGGCGCTGATGGACACTGAGGTGTGGTAGCTCGTGGGTGTGTGCGTGGGCGTAGCGTGCCACGCCGGCAAATGGACGGCTGGAGGAGAGGCTCAGATTAGGATTATAAAACAGCCACCAGCTGTGTCACTTTTGATACCCACCCCGCTCCCAGCCGTCAGTCCAGCTCTGTGCGTGCCAAACTGCCTATTAGAAATCTGTCACGCCGTTCTGTGGATATTCAGGCTGCTTTAGCGATGCACAGATTGCACAGACAGTTGGAGTGGTGTCCCTGAGCTGATCTCTTTTCCTCCCTCGCAACTGAAACACATACAGGTTTTTCAAAAATCGGATGTTGTTGGGGGCTGCACAGTTTCGTCTTGCAGCTAGAAGATCCCCGGTTCGCGTCCCGGCCTTCCTGGGATCTTTCTGCATGGAGTTTGCATGTTCTCCCTGTGCATGTGTGGGTTTTCTCTGGCTTCCTCTCACAGTCTAAAAACATGCTGAGGTTAATTGGTAACTCTAAATTGTCTGTAGGTGTGAATGTGAGTGTGACTGTTTGTCTCTATATGTAGCCCTGTGACAGATTGGTGACCTGTCCAGGGTGTCCTCTAATGAGGATTAAGTGGTATATAAAGAATGGATGGATGGATGAATGGATGGATGGATGGGTGGATGGATGGATGGATGGATGGATGGATGGATGGATGGATGGATGGATGGATGGATGGATGGATGGATGGATGGATGTTGTTGAATGTGCCTTTCTGTATTTTTGTGTCCTCCAGAAAATTAATCCACAGGCTTTCATCAGTCCAGGTTTAGAACAAGGGATAGGTGCCGTATATGGTCCACATCTGGAATGAAGATGGGTTGTAAATGCTCACAGGGTTTGAGAATCAGGCTAATTCCTGGGCAGGTGTTCTCTGGTGCAGACAAGGAAGAATCTGGGTTGCCACTGAAATCACAATGCGAAGGATGACCTCATTTTGACAGTTTGGTCAATATTTGTGCAATACTTCTCTCACTGAAATAGGAAATGCATTTTTACATAGATTTTTTTCTGTTTTTGCACAAATTTACTTTTGCAATGTTGAATACGATCTTTTTTTCCTCCTCTATGGTCGTTTAATGTGGTATTTACAAAGCTGTGCCTTTTTTTCTGTCACCAAAGAATATTTTGTACGTTTTGCATTACTGTTATCAGTTAAACCATGATCATACAGCATGCACAGAATAATACTTGTCTTTATGGCAGTAATTACTCAGGGTGGGAATCACAGAAGCCGCGTTACAAAAGTTTACAAAAAGAAGCTAATGGAAATTACAAAATTAGATACAAACCTCCCTAATTTGAGGTGGGGGTTTTTATTATTAAAAAGAGTAAATGCATTTTGTGAGAAATGGAAGCCCCTTTAATAATAAGCTCTGACATAGTGAATATTTAACTCTCATAACTTCATTGTCTTTGTCCCCAGACAGCCTGAAACAGGTCCGATACCAGCTGACATTAAAGAATAATTACAGCTTACTCAATTGAAAGCAATCCCTCAAGACTTTTCTCGGTTTTCATTCCAAAGCAGTGAATCGAGAAGTTTAAATTCACTTTATAATTATATAGAAACACAACTCAAGTGACTGTGTAACTAAAGAATAAGAATAATCCCAAGAATTTTGTATTTCTTCAGTAAACCGTTTATTTATTGTTATTGTTCAGTTTTAATAATATGTCAATTCAGTTATTAGCTCTCTGAGTTTCTTGTTCTTTATTACAGTTAGTTGTCAGTTGTATTGATAATGCATCAGAGCCAGGGGTGACATTAATGTATCATCCCTACTAGATTACCATGTTTCTGTTCTCTGGATTAACATTTATCACTGTTTAAATTCCTCCAGGGCAAAGTGATGAGTGGAAATGACGCATCAGGAGCTCTGTGTCTGGCTCAGCCTTGGCCTGGTATGGCCAGAACGATTCACAATGACCACCAGAGATTCATGGAGACCTACTGTCAGCCTTATCCTGGTACAGTACGATGCGTTCAGGGACAAACAGCGCACATTTTCACAGTGTTTTCTCAATCCTTGTTTTTAAAATCCTTGTGAAGATAGCGTTTTGTTTTTTTTAAATAACTGTGTATCTGCTGTCACGCTGCAGGTTATTTTTTCACCGGTGACGGTGCCTATCGCTCGGTGGAGGGTTACTACCAGATCACAGGACGCCTCGATGACGTTATTAACGTGAGCGGTCACAGGATCGGGACAGCAGAGATCGAGGATGCAGTGGTGAGAACAGCTAATAAACCTGAAGGTTTTGTTACAATAAGAGGCTCAATCCAGATACACTCACTGGCCACTTTATTAGGTCCACCTTGCTAGTAACAGGTTGGACCCCCTTTTTCCTTCAGAACTGCCTTAATTCTTGGTGTCATACTTTCAACAACATATTGGAAACATTCCTCAGAGATTTTGCTCCATATTGACATGATAGCATCACACAGTTACTGCAGATTTGTCGGCTGAACATCCATGATGCCAATCTCCCGTTCCACCACATCCCAAAGGTTCTATTAGATTGAGATCTGGTGACTGTGGAGGTCATTAGAGTACAGTGAACTCATTGTCATGTTCAAGAAACAAGTTTGAGATGATTTGAGCTTTGTGACATGGAGCATTATCCTGCTGGAAGTAGCATCAGAAGATGGTCCACTGTGGTCATAAAGGGATGGACATGGTTAGCAACAATACTCAGGTAGGCTGTGGAGTTTAAACCATGATCAGTTGGTACTAAGGGGCCCAAAGTGTGCCAAGAAAATATCCTCCACACCATTACACCACCAGCAGCCTGAACTGTTGATAGAAGGCAGAATGGATCCATGCTTTCATGTTGTTTACACCAAATTCTGATCATCTGAATGTTGCAGCTGAAATGGAGACTCATCAGACCAGGCAATGTTTTTCCAATCTTCTATTGTCCAGTTTTGGTGAGTCTGTGCCAATTGTAGCCTCAGTTTCCTGTTCTTAGCTGACAGGAGTGACACCCGGTGTGGTCTTCTGCTGCTGTAGTCCATCTTCTTCAAGGTTGGACGTGTTGTGCGTTCAGAGATGGTATTCTGCATTCCTTGGTTGTAACCAGTGATTGAGTTCCTGTTACCTTTCTATCATCTCCAACCAGTCTCCCCATTCTCCTCTGACTTCTCACATCAACAAAGCATTTTTGTCCACACAACTGCTGCTCACTGGATATTTTCTCTTTTTGGGACCATTCTCTGTAAATCCGAGAGATGGTTGTGTGTGAAAATCCCAGCAGATCAGCAGTTTGTGAAATACTCAGACCAGCCCGTCTGACACCAACAACCATGCCACGTTCAAAGTCATTTAAATAACCTGTCTATCCCATTCTGATGCTCGATCTGAACTTCAGCAAGTTGTCTTGACCACGTCTACATGTCAAAATACATTGAGTTGCAGCCATGTGATTGGATGATTTGCTATTTGTGTTAACAAGCTATTGAACAGGTGCACCTAATGAAGTGGCCGGTGAGTGTACACATTACTTGATTTAGACAAGTAACGCTGAATTTGATAAATATAAATTGCAGTGTTTTTGACAAAAGTGCATTAGAGTTTAAGGAGGACATGAAACAGCCTACTTTTATCCAGAATTAAGTGCATTGTAATTTAATATAAGACAAAGTATATAAAACTAGAAAAGCACTCATAGAGTGCAGTACTCCGCCAAGGCAGCTCAGTTCACTAAAACGTCATAGTTTAGACATACTAACCTATGACGTTTTAGTGACATTTTGGACAACAAACTAAACTATGACGTTTTTGTCATATGTCATACAACAAACTAAACTATGACGTTTTCGTCATATTTTAGACGACATTTTAAACTATGACATTTTAGAGACATTTTGGATGACAAATTAAACTATGATGTTTTAGTGATATTTTGGACAACATACTAAACTGTTACATTTTTTTCAACATTTACGGCGACATCCAATGACGTTTTTTTCGAAGTTGTTTTTTCAATAGGTAAGTAGAGAGGTAGACAGAAAAGCAGGGAAGACCTGCAGTCAAGGGCCATGGGCTGGAATCGAACATGCATATCGGACGTAGTCCTGTTTGAGTCGCCCTCTCAACAAGTTGAACTACTCGGGCACCTTTTTTCTACTTGTTGGACAACATACTAAACGATGACTTTTTTTCACATTTTGGACCAAATACTAACCTATGACAGTTTTGTCACATTTTGGAGGACATACTAAACAATGATGTTTTCGTGACATTTTGGACGACATACTAAACTATGACGTTTTCGTGATATTTTGGACGACATACTATGACATTTTTGTCATATTTTGGATGACATGCTAAACTATGACATTTTCGTGACATTTTGGAGGACATGCTAAACTATGACGTTTTTGTCACATTTTGGATGACATACTAAACTATGACGTTTTAGTGACATTTTGGACGACATACTAAACTATGACGTTTTTGTCACATTTTGGACGACATACTAAACTATGACGTTTTGGTCATATTTTGGACGACATACTAACCTATGACGTTTTTGTCACATTTTGGATGACACACTAAACTATGACGTTTTAGTGACATTTCGGACGACATACTAACCTATGACGTTTTTTCACATTTTGGATGACATACTAAACTATGACGTTTTCGTGACATTTTGGACGACATACTAAACTATGACGTTTTTGTCACATTTTGGACGACATAGTAAACGATGACGTTTTTGTCACATTTTGGACGACATACTCACCTATGATGTTTTTGTCACATTTTGAAAGACATACTAAACTATGACGTTTTGGTCATATTTTGGACGACATACTAACCTATGACGTTTTTGTCACATTTTGGAAGACACAATAACCTATGACGTTTTTTCACATTTTGGACGACATATTAAACTATGACGTTTTATTGATATTTTGGACGACATACTAAACTATGACGTTTCGGTCCTATTTTGGACGACATACAAAACTGTGACGTTTTGGTCATATTTTGGACGACAAACTAAACTATGACGTTTTTGTCACATTTTGGTCCACATACTAACCTATGACGTTTTTGTCACATTTTTTTTTTCAAAGAAAACCTTACCATAGTGTTTTCGCGGCCTCCTTTACATCATTTCATCATATGGCACGTTTTTACAACATGTTGAAAAATCGTATTTTTTTTTCAACATAGTATAGTAAGGTGTTTTTTTTTTGTGCCAAAATTCATGATGATTTTTTTTTCAAAGAAAACCTTTCTGGAGTGTTTTTCACGGTCTCCTTTACATGATTTCATCATATGGCACGTTTTTACAACATATTTGAAAAATGGCATTTTTTTCGACATAGTATAGTAAGGCATTTTTTTGGCGCCAAAATTCATGATGATTTTTTTTGCACAGAAAACCTTTCTGGAGTGTTTTTCACGGCCTCCTTTACATTATTTTATCATATGGCACGTTTTTACAACATGTTTGAAAAATAGCATTTTTTTTCGACATAGTATAGTAAGGCGTTTTTTTTGCGCCAAAATTCATGATGATTTTTTTTGCGCAGAAAACCTTTCTGGAGTGTTTTTCACGGCCTCCTTTACATTATTTTATCATATGGCACGTTTTTACAACATGTTTGAAAAATGGCATTTTTTTCGACAGTATAGTAAGGCGTTTTTTTTTGCGCCAAAATTCATGATGATTTTTTTTTCAAAGAAAACCTTTCTGGAGTGTTTTTAACGGCCTCCTTTACATTATTTCATCATATGGCACGTTTTTACAACATATTGAAAAATCTATTTTTTTCGACATAGTATAGTAAGACGCTTTTTTGCACGAAAATTCATGATGATTTTTTTTCAAAGAAAACCTTTCTGGAGTGTTTTTCACAGTCTCCTTTACATTATTTCATCATATGGCACGTTTTTACAACATGTTTGAAAAATCGCATTTTTTTCGACATAGTATAGTAAGGCGTTTTTTTTGCGCCAAAATTCATGATGATTTTTTTTTCAAAGAAAACCTTTCTGGAGTGTTTTTCACAGCCTGCTTTACATGATTTCATCATATGGCACGTTTTTACAACATGTTTGAAAAATCACATTTTTTTTTTCGACATAGTATAGTAAGGCGTTTTTTTACCGCCAAAATTCATGATGATTTTTTTTGCACAGAAAACCTTTCTGGAGTGTTTTTCACGCTCTCCTTTACATTATTTCATCATACGGCACGTTTCTGCAACATGTTCGAAAAATTGCATTTTTTTTTCGACATAGTATAGTAAGGCGTTTTTTTGGCGCCAAAATTCATGATGATTTTTTTTGCACAGAAAACCTTTCTGGAGTGTTTTTCACGCTCTCCTTTACATTATTTCATCATACGGCACGTTTCTGCAACATGTTCGAAAAATTGCATTTTTTTTCGACATAGTATAGTAAGGCGTTTTTTTGGCGCCAAAATTCATGATGATTTTTTTTGCACAGAAAACCTTTCTGGAGTGTTTTTCACGCTCTCCTTTACATTATTTCATCATACGGCACGTTTCTGCAACATGTTTGAAAAATTGCATTTTTTTTCGACATAGTATAGTAAGGCGTTTTTTTGGCGCCAAAATTCATGATGATTTTTTTTGCACAGAAAACCTTTCTGGAGTGTTTTTCACGCTCTCCTTTACATTATTTCATCATACGGCATGTTCCTGCAACATGTTTGAAAAATTGCATTTTTTTTCGACATAGTATAGTAAGGCGTTTTTTTGGCGCCAAAATTCATGATGATTTTTTTTGCACAGAAAACCTTTCTGGAGTGTTTTTCACGCTCTCCTTTACATTATTTCATCATACGGCACGTTTCTGCAACATGTTTGAAAAATCAGATTTTTTTTCGACATAGTATAGTAAGGCGTTTTTTTGGCGCCAAAATTCATGATGATTTTTTTTGCACAGAAAACCTTTCTGGAGTGTTTTTCACGCTCTCCTTTACATTATTTCATCATACGGCACGTTTCTGCAACGTTTGAAAAATCAGATTTTTTTTCGACATAGTATAGTAAGGCGTTTTTTTACCGCCAAAATTCATGATGTTTTTTTTGCACAGAAAACCTTTCTGGAGTGTTTTTCACGCTCTCCTTTACATTATTTCATCATACGGCACGTTTCTGCAACATGTTCGAAAAATTGCATTTTTTTTCGACATAGTATAGTAAGGCGTTTTTTTGGCGCCAAAATTCATGATGATTTTTTTTGCACAGAAAACCTTTCTGGAGTGTTTTTCACGCTCTCCTTTACATTATTTCATCATACGGCACGTTTCTGCAACATGTTTGAAAAATTGCATTTTTTTTCGACATAGTATAGTAAGGCGTTTTT
This sequence comes from Amphiprion clarkii, assembly GCA_027123335.1. Classification (NCBI taxonomy): domain Eukaryota; kingdom Metazoa; phylum Chordata; class Actinopteri; family Pomacentridae; genus Amphiprion; species Amphiprion clarkii. The sequence continues at coordinate 29,780,519 of CM049579.1, read as the reverse complement.
TTGGCGCCAAAATTCATGATGATTTTTTTTGCACAGAAAACCTTTCTGGAGTGTTTTTCACGCTCTCCTTTACATTATTTCATCATACGGCATGTTCCTGCAACATGTTTGAAAAATTGCATTTTTTTTCGACATAGTATAGTAAGGCGTTTTTTTGGCGCCAAAATTCATGATGATTTTTTTTGCACAGAAAACCTTTCTGGAGTGTTTTTCACGCTCTCCTTTACATTATTTCATCATACGGCACGTTTCTGCAACATGTTCGAAAAATCAGATTTTTTTTCGACATAGTATAGTAAGGCGTTTTTTTGGCGCCAAAATTCATGATGATTTTTTTTGCACAGAAAACCTTTCTGGAGTGTTTTTCACGCTCTCCTTTACATTATTTCATCATACGGCACGTTTCTGCAACGTTTGAAAACTCAGATTTTTTTTCGACATAGTATAGTAAGGCGTTTTTTTACCGCCAAAATTCATGATGATTTTTTTTGCACAGAAAACCTTTCTGGAGTGTTTTTCACGCTCTCCTTTACATTATTTCATCATACGGCACGTTTCTGCAACATGTTCGAAAAATTGCATTTTTTTTCGACATAGTATAGTAAGGCGTTTTTTTGGCGCCAAAATTCATGATGATTTTTTTTGCACAGAAAACCTTTCTGGAGTGTTTTTCACGCTCTCCTTTACATTATTTCATCATACGGCACGTTTCTGCAACATTTTCGAAAAATTGCATTTTTTTTCGACATAGTATAGTAAGGCGTTTTTTTGGCGCCAAAATTCATGATGATTTTTTTTGCACAGAAAACCTTTCTGGAGTGTTTTTCACGCTCTCCTTTACATTATTTCATCATACGGCACGTTTCTGCAACATGTTCGAAAAATTGCATTTTTTTTCGACATAGTATAGTAAGGCGTTTTTTTGGCGCCAAAATTCATGATGATTTTTTTTGCACAGAAAACCTTTCTGGAGTGTTTTTCACGCTCTCCTTTACATTATTTCATCATACGGCACGTTTCTGCAACATGTTCGAAAAATTGCATTTTTTTTCGACATAGTATAGTAAGGCGTTTTTTTGGCGCCAAAATTCATGATGATTTTTTTTGCACAGAAAACCTTTCTGGAGTGTTTTTCACGCTCTCCTTTACATTATTTCATCATACGGCACGTTTCTGCAACATGTTCGAAAAATTGCATTTTTTTTCGACATAGTATAGTAAGGCGTTTTTTTTGGCGCCAAAATTCATGATGATTTTTTTTGCACAGAAAACCTTTCTGGAGTGTTTTTCACGCTCTCCTTTACATTATTTCATCATACGGCACGTTTCTGCAACATGTTCGAAAAATTGCATTTTTTTTCGACATAGTATAGTAAGGCGTTTTTTTGGCGCCAAAATTCATGATGATTTTTTTTGCACAGAAAACCTTTCTGGAGTGTTTTTCACGCTCTCCTTTACATTATTTCATCATACGGCACGTTTCTGCAACATGTTCGAAAAATTGCATTTTTTTTCGACATAGTATAGTAAGGCGTTTTTTTGGCGCCAAAATTCATGATGAGTTTTTTTGCACAGAAAACCTTTCTGGAGTGTTTTTCACGCTCTCCTTTACATTATTTCATCATACGGCACGTTTCTGCAACATGTTTGAAAAATTGCATTTTTTTTCGACAGGATAGTAAGGCGTTTTTTTACCGCCAAAATTCATGATGATTTTTTTTGCACAGAAAACCTTTCTGGAGTGTTTTTCACGCTCTCCTTTACATTATTTCATCATACGGCATGTTTCTGCAACATGTTCGAAAAATTGCATTTTTTTTCGACATAGTATAGTAAGGCGTTTTTTGGCGCCAAAATTAATGATTTTTTTTTGCACAGAAAACCTTTCTGGAGTGTTTTTCACGCTCTCCTTTACATTATTTCATCATACGGCACGTTTCTGCAACATGTTTGAAAAATTGCATTTTTTTTCGACATAGTATAGTAAGGCGTTTTTTTGGCGCCAAAATTCATGATGATTTTTTTTGCACAGAAAACCTTTCTGGAGTGTTTTTCACGCTCTCCTTTACTTTATTTCATCATACGGCACGTTTCTGCAACATGTTCGAAAAATTGCATTTTTTTTCGACATAGTATAGTAAGGCGTTTTTTTGGCGCCAAAATTCATGATGATTTTTGTTGCACAGAAAACCTTTCTGGAGTGTTTTTCACGCTCTCCTTTACATTATTTCATCATACGGCACGTTTCTGCAACATGTTCGAAAAATTGCATTTTTTTTCGACATAGTATAGTAAGGCGTTTTTTTGGCGCCAAAATTCATGATGATTTTTTTTGCACAGAAAACCTTTCTGGAGTGTTTTTCACGCTCTCCTTTACATTATTTCATCATACGGCACGTTTCTGCAACATGTTCGAAAAATTGCATTTTTTGTCGACATAGTATAGTAAGGCGTTTTTTTGGCGCCAAAATTCATGATGATTTTTTTTGCACAGAAAACCTTTCTGGAGTGTTTTTCATGCTCTCCTTTACATTATTTCATCATACGGCACGTTTCTGCAACATTTTCGAAAAATTGCATTTTTTTTCGACATAGTATAGTAAGGCGTTTTTTTGGCGCCAAAATTCATGATGATTTTTTTTGCACAGAAAACCTTTCTGGAGTGTTTTTCACGCTCTCCTTTACATTATTTCATCATACGGCACGTTTCTGCAACATGTTTGAAAAATTGCATTTTTTTTCGACATAGTATAGTAAGGCGTTTTTTTGGCGCCAAAATTCATGATGATTTTTTTTGCACAGAAAACCTTTCTGGAGTGTTTTTCACGCTCTCCTTTACATTATTTCATCATACGGCACGTTTCTGCAACATTTTCGAAAAATTGCATTTTTTTTCGACATAGTATAGTAAGGCGTTTTTTTGGCGCCAAAATTCATGATGATTTTTTTTGCACAGAAAACCTTTCTGGAGTGTTTTTCATGCTCTCCTTTACATTATTTCATCATACGGCACGTTTCTGCAACATGTTCGAAAAATTGCATTTTTTTTCGACATAGTATAGTAAGGCGTTTTTTTGGCGCCAAAATTCATGATGATTTTTTTTGCACAGAAAACCTTTCTGGAGTGTTTTTCATGCTCTCCTTTACATTATTTCATCATACGGCACGTTTCTGCAACATTTTCGAAAAATTGCATTTTTTTTCGACATAGTATAGTAAGGCGTTTTTTTGGCGCCAAAATTCATGATGATTTTTTTTGCACAGAAAACCTTTCTGGAGTGTTTTTCACGCTCTCCTTTACATTATTTCATCATACGGCACGTTTCTGCAACATGTTCGAAAAATTGCATTTTTTTTTCGACATAGTATAGTAAGGCGTTTTTTTTGGCGCCAAAATTCATGATGATTTTTTTTGCACAGAAAACCTTTCTGGAGTTGTTTTTCACGCTCTCCTTTACATTATTTCATCATACGGCACGTTTCTGCAACATGTTCGAAAAATTGCATTTTTTTCGACATAGTATAGTAAGGCGTTTTTTTGGCGCCAAAATTCATGATGATTTTTTTTGCACAGAAAACCTTTCTGGAGTGTTTTTCACGCTCTCCTTTACATTATTTCATCATACGGCACGTTTCTGCAACATGTTCGAAAAATTGCATTTTTTTTCGACATAGTATAGTAAGGCGTTTTTTTGGCGCCAAAATTCATGATGATTTTTTTTGCACAGAAAACCTTTCTGGAGTGTTTTTCACTGCTCTCCTTTACATTATTTCATCATACGGCACGTTTCTGCAACATGTTCGAAAAATTGCATTTTTTTTTCGACATAGTATAGTAAGGCGTTTTTTTTGGCGCCAAAATTCATGATGATTTTTTTTGCACAGAAAACCTTTCTGGAGTGTTTTTCATCGCTCTCCTTTACATTATTTCATCATACGGCACGTTTCTGCAACATGTTTCGAAAAATTGCATTTTTTTTCGACATAGTATAGTAAGGCGTTTTTTTGGCGCCAAAATTCATGATGATTTTTTTTGCACAGAAAACCTTTCTGGAGTGTTTTTCACGCTCTCCTTTACATTATTTCATCATACGGCACGTTTCTGCAACATGTTCGAAAAATTGCATTTTTTTTCGACATAGTATAGTAAGGCGTTTTTTTAGCGCCAAAATTCATGATGATTTTTTTTGCACAGAAAACCTTTCTGGAGTGTTTTTCACGCTCTCCTTTACATTATTTCATCATACGGCACGTTTCTGCAACATGTTCGAAAAATTGCATATTTTTTTTCGACATAGTATAGTAAGGCGTTTTTTGGCGCCAAAATTCATGATGATTTTTTTTGCACAGAAAACCTTTCTGGAGTGTTTTTCACGCTCTCCTTTACATTATTTCATCATACGGCACGTTTCTGCAACATGTTTGAAAAATTGCATTTTTTTTTCGACATAGTATAGTAAGGCTTTTTTTTGGCGCCAAAATTCATGATGATTTTTTTTGCACAGAAAACCTTTCTGGAGTGTTTTTCACGCTCTCCTTTACATTATTTCATCATACGGCACGTTTCTGCAACATGTTCGAAAAATTGCATTTTTTTTTCGACATAGTATAGTAAGGCGTTTTTTTGGCGCCAAAATTCATGATGATTTTTTTTGCACAGAAAACCTTTCTGGAGTGTTTTTCACGCTCTCCTTTACATTATTTCATCATACGGCACGTTTCTGCAACATGTTCGAAAAATTGCATTTTTTTTCGACATAGTATAGTAAGGCGTTTTTTTGGCGCCAAAATTCATGATGATTTTTTTTGCACAGAAAACCTTTCTGGAGTGTTTTTCATGCTGTCCTTTACATTATTTCATCATACGGCACGTTTCTGCAACATTTTCGAAAAATTGCATTTTTTTTCGACATAGTATAGTAAGGCGTTTTTTTGGCGCCAAAATTCATGATGATTTTTTTTGCACAGAAAACCTTTCTGGAGTGTTTTTCACGCTCTCCTTTACATTATTTCATCATACGGCACGTTTCTGCAACATGTTCGAAAAATTGCATTTTTTTTCGACATAGTATAGTAAGGCGTTTTTTTGGCGCCAAAATTCATGATGATTTTTTTTGCACAGAAAACCTTTCTGGAGTGTTTTCACGCTCTCCTTTACATTATTTCATCATACGGCACGTTTCTGCAACATGTTCGAAAAATTGCATTTTTTTCGACATAGTATAGTAAGGCGTTTTTTTGGCGCCAAAATTCATGATGATTTTTTTTGCACAGAAAACCTTTCTGGAGTGTTTTTCACGCTCTCCTTTACATTATTTCATCATATGGCACGTTTTTACAACATGTTCGAAAAATTGCATTTTTTTTCGACATAGTATAGTAAGGCGTTTTTTTGGCGCCAAAATTCATGATGATTTTTTTTGCACAGAAAACCTTTCTGGAGTGTTTTTCACGCTCTCCTTTACATTATTTCATCATACGGCACGTTTCTGCAACATGTTCGAAAAATTGCATTTTTTTTCGACATAGTATAGTAAGGCGTTTTTTTGGCGCCAAAATTCATGATGATTTTTTTTGCACAGAAAACCTTTCTGGAGTGTTTTTCACGCTCTCCTTTACATTATTTCATCATACGGCATGTTTCTGCAACATGTTCGAAAAATTGCATTTTTTTTCGACATAGTATAGTAAGGCGTTTTTTTGGCGCCAAAATTCATGATGATTTTTTTTGCACAGAAAACCTTTCTGGAGTGTTTTTCACGCTCTCCTTTACATTATTTCATCATACGGCACGTTTCTGCAACATGTTCGAAAAATTGCATTTTTTTTCGACATAGTATAGTAAGGCGTTTTTTTGGCGCCAAAATTCATGATGAGTTTTTTTGCACAGAAAACCTTTCTGGAGTGTTTTTCACGCTCTCCTTTACATTATTTCATCATACGGCATGTTTCTGCAACATGTTCGAAAAATTGCATTTTTTTTCGACATAGTATAGTAAGGCGTTTTTTGGCGCCAAAATTCATGATGATTTTTTTTGCACAGAAAACCTTTCTGGAGTGTTTTTCACGCTCTCCTTTACATTATTTCATCATACGGCACGTTTCTGCAACATGTTTGAAAAATTGCATTTTTTTTTCGACATAGTATAGTAAGGCGTTTTTTTGGCGCCAAAATTCATGATGATTTTTTTTGCACAGAAAACCTTTCTGGAGTGTTTTTCACGCTCTCCTTTACATTATTTCATCATACGGCACGTTTCTGCAACATGTTTGAAAAATCAGATTTTTTTTCGACATAGTATAGTAAGGCGTTTTTTTGGCGCAAAATTCATGATGATTTTTTTTGCACAGAAAACCTTTCTGGAGTGTTTTTCACGCTCTCCTTTACATTATTTCATCATACGGCACGTTTCTGCAACATGTTTGAAAAATCAGATTTTTTTTCGACATAGTATAGTAAGGCGTTTTTTTGGCGCCAAAATTCATGATGATTTTTTTTGCACAGAAAACCTTTCTGGAGTGTTTTTCACGCTCTCCTTTACATTATTTCATCATACGGCACGTTTCTGCAACATGTTCGAAAAATTGCATTTTTTTTCGACATAGTATAGTAAGGCGTTTTTTTGGCGCCAAAATTCATGATGATTTTTTTTGCACAGAAAACCTTTCTGGAGTGTTTTTCACGCTCTCCTTTACATTATTTCATCATACGGCACGTTTCTGCAACATGTTTCGAAAAATTGCATTTTTTTTCGACATAGTATAGTAAGGCGTTTTTTTGGCGCCAAAATTCATGATGATTTTTTTTGCACAGAAACCTTTTGGAGTGTTTTTCACGCTCTCCTTTACATTATTTCATCATACGGCACGTTTCTGCAACATGTTCGAAAAATTGCATTTTTTTTCGACATAGTATAGTAAGGCGTTTTTTTGGCGCCAAAATTCATGATGATTTTTTTTGCACAGAAAACCTTTCTGGAGTGTTTTTCACGCTCTCCTTTACATTATTTCATCATACGGCACGTTTCTGCAACATGTTCGAAAAATCTGCATTTTTTTTCGACATAGTATAGTAAGGCGTTTTTTTGGCGCCAAAATTCATGATGATTTTTTTTGCACAGAAAACCTTTCTGGAGTGTTTTTCACGCTCTCCTTTAATTATTTCATCATACGGCACGTTTCTGCAACATGTTTGAAAAATTCAGATTTTTTTTCGACATAGTATAGTAAGGCGTTTTTTTGGCGCCAAAATTCATGATGATTTTTTTGCACAGAAAACCTTTCTGGAGTGTTTTTCACGCTCTCCTTTACATTATTTCATCATACGGCACGTTTCTGCAACATGTTCGAAAAATTGCATTTTTTTTCGACATAGTATAGTAAGGCGTTTTTTTTGCGCCAAATTCATGATGATTTTTTTTTGCACAGAAAACCTTTCTGGAGTGTTTTTCACGCTCTCCTTTACATTATTTCATCATACGGCACTGTTTCTGCAACATGTTTCGAAAAATTGCAATTTTTTTTCGACATAGTATAGTAAGGCGTTTTTTTGGCGCCAAAATTCATGATGATTTTTTTTGCACAGAAAACCTTTCTGGAGTGTTTTTCACGCTCTCCTTTACATTATTTCATCATACGGCACGTTTCTGCAACATGTTCGAAAAATTGCATTTTTTTTCGACATAGTATAGTAGGCGTTTTTTTGGCGCCAAAATTCATGATGATTTTTTTTGCACAGAAAACCTTTCTGGAGTGTTTTTCACGCTCTCCTTTACATTATTTCATCATACGCAGTTTCTGCAACATGTTCGAAAAATTGCATTTTTTTTTCGACATAGTATAGTAAGGCGTTTTTTGGCGCCAAAATTCATGATGATTTTTTT